>PVIH01010192.1:0-77188 GCA_004025045.1 Sigmodon hispidus | reverse complement strand
AGGGATGAAAAAAAAAATTCAGAGGGAAAGATGAACACAAAGAAAATATAGGTGTAGCAATCTTATTTGTATTTCTTCCCTTGATAAGCCATGCCTATCATTCTTATCCTCTGTATAGTTATTGTTAACTCTTCCACATTTTAAATTCTTTTTACTGTGTTTTTTTTGATAAATACAAAATAAAGAAGGAAAAAAAAAAGAAAAAAAAAAAAAAAGAAGACTGACATCCAAAGTTGTTCTCTGACCTCCACTTATGTGCCTTGGAACACATACAACAACCCACCCACACCCACCCACCCATACCCACCTCCCCCAGGCATACACACACGTGAATACGTGCACACACTTCACACAAACAGTTTTTAAAAAAATGAGCTGTAGCTTCACCTGACAGTATCTTCACCATATTGGTGATAAGGGCATTAATAAAATCAGAGGCATGTGGATGGTCATGATGTACTACACTGCTTAGACAGGCAAAATTGGATTAAGAGAATGATTGAATAAAACATATTTAGTTTTACCATGGGATGCCACAAAGCAGCCCAGAAATATGGGTGTGGTCAAAACAATATTAAATCATATGCAACTTATGATTTAATATTGTTTTGACCACTATGTGTGTATGTGTACCACATGTGTGCAGTGCCTGAAGAGGCCAGAAGGGGGAGTCAGATTACGTGGAACTGGAGTTAGTGGCTGTTGCGAGCCACCATGTGAGTGCTTGAAACTGATCTTAGGCCCTCTGCAAGAGCAGCAGGAGTTTGCTGCTAATTGCTGAGCCATTTCTTCAGTGTCTTTAATATTAATTTTTAGAAAGAGGGAGAAAAAGACAGCAATCTATTTTACCCATATATTTGCTTGTAAATATACACACACTACATGGAAATGTATGCATATAAATAAGCATCTACTACTTTAGCAACAAAGTTCAAAAAGAAGCTGACAATAAGACAGATAAAGAAAGGGAGATGGGTTACAGACTGTGTTCATCTTTTCCTTTAAATCTTTGAGGAAATGTGGAGCCAGCAGTGTCTGTGTCTTTGTGTCCCCATAGCCTGTCCCACAAGTCAATTTACATCAGTGTAAGAATCACAGTATTGTGTATTTCATATATTATACCAAAAATGAAGGCCAGTGAAATTACATATAGAAAGTGTTTGCTGCTGTCCTACCTGGTACCCAACCAGGTGTCCTGTCTAAAGCCACACATAAAGACAAAATGGAGCATTTTGGGGTAGGGCTGAGGAGATCGAGGCATTTGGCACCCTGTATGAAGAGGTTGAAGAGAACACAGGGAAAGTCAGATACATTGGGGCGTTCAGACATTTGATAAGTTGGCCTGTGGAAGAAAGGGCACCATATGACATATTATTTTAGAAATAAGATATAGGAAACTGCAGGAGTTTCAGCCAGAGTGAGCAAACACCTGCCAGGGATCCTCTAAGTCCTTTTTCTCCCACGCTTTCTGTAAAGGGAATGACACTATACACTATGAAATAGAGAAGATCAAACTCTACAGAGCATAAACCAACAACTTGCAAGAGGTGTTTCTAAACTGTGGCTGCTTTCATGTGGATGCATACATATATAATATATGTATTAATATATTAATATAAAATTATATATGAACTAATATATTAGTATACAATGTATTATGTATATTACATATGTATTCAGATGATGTGGCAGATGAATTCAATTAAAACTGCTGAGGGGGAGGATTCAGCTATTGAAAATTTTAATACAAATTAATTATTTTAGACAGGGTCTTGTATATCTCAGGCTGGCCTAAAACTTGTTATATAAATGAAGATGATCTTGAAGTCCTGATGCTCTTGTCTTTACTGCCTGAGTGCTGGGATTATAGGCATGTGCCAAATGGAGTAAGTGGTTCTAGGAATTAAACCCAGATTCTCATGCATGCTGGGCAAGCCTTCTGCCAACTGAACTATGTTTCTAGTCCTCATTGGTAATTTTTAGGGTTACCAAGTAATTCCATTGGTTGGCCATTGGCTAGCTCCATAGAAAAGCACAGATCTGAAGCAATAATTGAAGTCTAGGTGACTGTAGAAAAACAGTCTTGATTTGAGACAGATCTGTGGCTCATTAGCTTAACATTTGGAGATAAAGACCGGGATTGAGAAATTTTGAAGTGAAATACAGACAATGTAGCCTGCCCTTGGAATAAGGAATGGTAAAGGTGGTTTAAGGAACATTTAAATATTTCAAGCACATGATTAGCAAGCCACAACTGACTAGCCACAGCCCTCTCTCCTTGGCCATCCTGAATGGGAAGAGGAGAAGATGTACCCTGAAAAGATGCTGAGGGTTCTTCTTCATTAAACCCTTAGCAGATTCAGCTATTTGTGATTTTACTATCATGATGTCATCATGGGCCCATGACTAACATTTTGCACCCTTAAATAATTACGATCTAAAGAGTGATTCTTAGTGTGGGTCATGGAACGCTGCTCTCATGTCCATTTCTACTTTGTTTTGTTGATAACTAAAGTCATCTGGTTGAATGCTGAGTTCACTGAGCTGGCTAATGGCAGGGCTGTGGGGTGTGTAAGAAGGACACCTAGCAAAACAAAACAAAACAAAAATTCAGATGCAAAGACATTCTGGCATCCAGAGATGCTGAGCAAAGCTTAAGGAGAAAAAGGCTCACCACAAAGCTCTTTCTTTACTCCAGCACTGTTCTCCACAACCACACAGAAAAGAAATGAGCTGAATGCCTCAGTCACAACTGTACAAGTGGATGGGAGAACAGTGGGAAACAGCAGCCCCAGCCCACAAGCTGATGAACTCTGTGAATCAGCCCAGGCATGACTCAGCATCTAGCTCAAGGCTAATGAGGAGTATTTAGGACAAGGAAGTGGATGGTCCTATTCTGCTCTGGTCACATCACTCCAGTTGGCATTGGCAGGCTCAGAGCTGGGTTTGGGGGGTTTTAAGAGCAGAGAGGCAAAGTCAGAAAGTCAATGCTTCAAAGAGTCTGCAAATGATGCCAGGCACTGGGCTTCCACCTCCAAGCCTCTGAAGAAATCAGACCAAGTTGCTGTCAACTATCAGATGGCCTTTGGGAGATATAAGTAGGATTTCTTTGTGTGGTTCTGAGGACAGTATCGAGCTTACAGCCAGCCCTTACAGGTGCCAGCAGACTTCAGCCAAGACACCCTAAGTACCAATGGCTTTCCTAAAAAACGAATTGCTTGCATGAGAGGTAGCCAGTTTTCAGGTTAGAAGTTCCAAATAGAAGCAGGGAGCACCTGATAGGGATGCTGAGCAGAAACAGCATCTTGTGTGAGGGTCAAATTAGTTGTCTTCTGCAATTTTCTTAGAATACTAAAAATCCAGGGTTGGAGAGATGCCAGCATGGAGAAGCTGTGTTAGATCCCTGGTACCTGTGGAAAAAGTGGCCCATACTCAATCTCAGAGTCAGGCAGGCAGATACAGAGGGATATGAGGGCTCCTTTGTTGGGCAGCTGCTGACCTAGCCTACCTGGTGAGTTTCATGTCAGAGAGATCCTGTCTAAAGCACAAACAGTTGGACAGCACCTGCAAAGGAACACCTGACATGGTCCTGTGGTCTCACAAATGCATAGGTATGCATCTGTACACACGAGTACATCCATAAACACACACACACACAAATCAAATGGGGCATTCAAGATTTGTGCTGGTTTTTTGAAAGTTGCACTTTCAAAACATGTGTACTTGGGAATGGAGAAAAGCGGCCACTTTTAATGGTGACTGGGGAATCTTTATCATCCTCTTCCTGGATCCCCTACCTCAGCTGACTAAGATAGATCTTCCTGCCTGACCTTCAATGAACAGTGCTTACAGACACAGCTATTGTAGTCTGTACCCACTACACCCAACAGGGAGGGATCTGTGGAACAAAGAGTTACAGAGAACAGCAGTGTCCATGGAAAATGTAGCTGTTACTGATAATTATTTTTCTTTTCTTTTTAAGGAAAACAAGTTTGTTGGGGAGAAAAATTTCCCCAAGTTTCTGTTGACTCTGCTCTTTGGTTAGTTATCGTCTCAAACTTGGCATTGAATCCGAATAGGCTAAAGAAAGCCTTAGAGAGGACACGCTTCAGATTCATCCTTCCCAGACGGAAGAAATTAAGACCCAAGGGCAATAGGGTTCTTCTGAAAGTACCAGGTGCCTCAAGGCACAATTGGGCATGTGGCCAGCCCTAGCCCACTTCTGCCTAAGCCTAGACACTTCCCGTAGGCTGCCTTCTGGGAAAGGTCCAGATCACCATAGCCTCTGGCATTGGACAAGTGGAAATCTGGCCTCCTGGTTGTTTTTTATAGACATGAAAGGGACACTCAGACCTGGATTGTGCATCTGTCCTTCAAGCCCTCTCTCTCTTACACAGTTTTCAAGGTTTGCCATCCAAACTGTCTTACCTGCACTGGGTCCCCACTAGCTTGAGAGGAAGGCCAGGATCTTGCCCTGTCTCTTGATACTCAAATGTTCCAGAGTCCAGAGTGGGAAGCTTGGTTCCTCCTCCAAGAAGTAGCCACATAGTAAAGGCTTCTAGACCGTTCTTCCTTTCCAGAGATCCCTGAAACAGATGTTCTTGTTCTCAGCAGAAAACAGCTGGGGAACCTCCCAGTGTCTCTGGACATAAACCTGGCTATTTATTCAGGGCGGACTGTCCGTGATAAGATCCTTGTTCAGAAAGCAGACTGAATGACAAGCCTGAGACAAAGTAGTTTTTGCTTTAAAATTTTTGAGTGAATATATAAATTGTACATAATTAATTTAATAATGATAGTTTTATACATAATATATTCATGTATATATACATTTTGATCTTATTCATAATATATACCATACACACACACATATACATATATTTTTGATGCATTTTGATCGTATTTACCTCCCCCCAGTTACTCTTTCTCATGCTCTTCTCTCTTCCATAATTTCTTCTCTTCCTCCTCTTTCTCAGGAGTTTCATTAGGGTTGCTTACAGGAGCTTGGACAGGAAACTCATTTACACAAACAAAGGCACCTTACCCATGGCTACCCCTCTGAAGAAAGGGGGGTAAGTGTACTTAAAAATAGGTGTACAGTTCCTAGATCCAGGGCCAGTGAAGCCCTGCCTGACTGCCTCCCACAGGCTCAGAATAGTGCTTAAATTCTATGGATCCCAGAAACAGGGGACACCTTCTGGGTCCCTGAAGTATCATTTGTTGATTCTTAATGCGTTTCTGTTTCCTTTTTTTGTCTGCCAAGGGACCAGCAGCCCAGTGCAGGGGCATTTAGGGAGCCAGGCACTCCAAGTGTGTATGTACTCTTCCTTAGTACAATGCCCGTGCCATCTTCAGGGTTTCTGATACTCTCCCGTTTAAATTGGAGAAAAGAAAGGGAGAGCAGTTAATAGGTTAATGGATGTGCAATAAGGTGGATGTCGGGTGGTGGAATCCTGAGCCTGTTTTGGCCTGAGACTGGGCCAGAGTAGTGGGTGTACCCCCTTTCCCCTGAAGCTCTTCTGTTAGGGCCTGGCTGTGAGGCCTACCATAACACACAGCCACCAAGCTAGGATCCTCCTGGCATCAGCAGGGTCATTTGTGATGCCCATGCGCCCCCCGGTGCCCCCCGCCGAGTGCTGCACCTCCCACCCCCACCTCCAGGCTTCCAGAAAGCTCCTGGTACATTCCCCGGCATTCTCTGGGCGTGAGTCATGCAGGTTTGCAGCCAGCCCCGAAGGGGGTGTACTTGAGCCGTGCACTATAAATAGGGCGCTTCCCTGGTGCTCACCACCAGCGTCACCAGGAGGAGCGCACTGGAGCGACGCCGCAGACGGGTGAGACATCCGCACCTTTCCTACCCCAGCGCTGAAGCCACACCGGGAGGGATGGGATGACAGGGGCAGCAGCCAGGTGGAGAGATGGCGTAACCGTGGGGGAAAGTGGAAGGAGGCCAGAGTCCCATCACCAGGCAGCCAAGCCTCCGGTCGAACTGCACAGGGGAGCTGCGTGCTGGCTCGGGAGTTCCCGTATTCATTAGCCGGGATCACAATTTCAAGGCTGTTCAATAGACCGAATGCAAAGATCTTCCTTTTGCAAAAATGGGGAAAATGAGGGTTGAATCCTGTGTTGCGTTGCGGTGCGGGAGGCGCTGGGGCGCTAGTTGCTGCGTGCCGGTGCGGATCTTGGTGTTGGCTGATGTCTTACATGCATGAGTCGCCGTGTTTGCACCTTCCAGCTCCTGGGACAGCACATAATAAAAGAGATGTGTATTTAAGGACATGCTGCAACCATTCAGTCCTGCTTAACACAGGGCCGAATGCATTCAGTCCTTCAGAGAAATAAATGCTCCACTAGGGCTGAGACATCTAATCCCACCAGATCATTTTATTGATAGTAATCTGAGGCCTGGAGAGGATTAGAGGTTCAGCCTTCAATGCTATACGAATGAGAATTGAAGCCCGCACTGGCTTTCCAGAATTTCTGGACCCAATTTTAAAAATGGTTGCTGTTGCTGTTCTAAAAGAAAAGGTTAGGAATTCAAGCATCTATGCAGGTTCTGAAATACTCACAAGAGTACAATTTAGTGCCCATCTTGTAAAAAATTGCAAATGTTAGTCAATGGAATATTAGACAGCCACAAATGTGTAACGCTAAAGAATATTCGAATGCACGACCTATAAAGGGATGGTTTATAAAAATGCATTTAAAAATGAAGAAAATATGCTACAAGGGAAGAGGCAGTGTTGTCCTATTAGATAAGGAGGTCCTTGGCCCTTGTGGTGTTCATCCACTCAGGGCAGTTGGCAGCCAGACAGTAGGCCAGCCTCCCAATGATGAGAGGAAGTGAGTCAGTGTAGAGGGAGGGCACCGGGCTGTGTGGCATTGTCCTTGGATCAACAGCAGCGCAGCACCTGGAAGCCTGTGAGACAAGCAGATTCTGAGCTAGAGTCAGCATTACACCAGATATCAGTGGAGTCTGTTTTTAGGAGATTTACAGAGCAGAGGATCCATCCATCGATTCTTTGAGGTCTGTATCAAGTCCATTCCATTTTATAGATAAAGAAACTGAGGTGGAGAGATTTAAGACTTTTGATGTCAAGGAAAGAATATTAAAATAAGGTTTTGAAGTGTTGAGCTCTTATCCTGGGGTGGCTGCTGGCTTATGGTGTGTCCTGGGAACCCATCACTCTCTAGGTTTTGAGACTCCTGTAGAAGTGTAGTGGTGAGGTAGATGCATTGTTATCTGGGAGCTTGGTGGCCCTCCAGCCCCAGGTGTCCTTTGTCAGGCCTCAGACCCACTGCAGCTCATCTTGATATGGCCTCAGCTCCCATTCAATGGTTTTTCTTGGCTACCCTGCCCTGCTTCTGGGCACAATAATATTCTCTGGTCAGAACCCATTTCCAAGGTTGTAGATTGGAGTTTTCAAAAGTTATACTTGAGACTTCTCCCACCCACAGGTATCTCTGTGGCTTCATCTCTGATGTGGCAAAGGACCAGTCCCTGCCTGAGGTGTTTCAGGCCTCAGTGAGCATCTGGGAGGTTTACAGGACCTTCCTAGTGGAACTGAAATCAGGCTGGTCCAGCCAACCACCCACCACTGGGAAAGTGTTTGGCTCTTCTCCCATGCCCTCTGCCCTGTGTCCATAACTATGCCTCAGTAGAGACCTTTCCTATTAATAATCTACCCTTGTGCTGATGGGCCTGTCCAGCTGAGAGCATGTTTTAGAATGAGCCATTTCAGGAAGAAAGCCCGCTCCCAGTTCTCTGTTCCTGTGGCTATGGGGAGCTAGTGAGCCCAGATAAGCCATTGTGGGCAGGGTTGGAGATGCAAGTCATGTGTGTGTGTGTGTGTGTGTGTGTGTGTGTGTGTGTGTGTGTGTGTGTGTAACCAATCCAGCTTCTGGGAAAGGATCCATTACACAATGGGGCTTCAGCTTGTGTCCCCTGGCTCAGGGCAGCCAGCCCAGTGGTGGCAGGGGCACCTTGGCAGAGCATATTGGTTCAGGCTTGTGAAAAAGATTTGCTGCAGCCAATGGGCCTGTCCTCCTGAAGGGGCTTTCATGGGGGCTGCTGCTAATCTCTGGCTTTGTTTTCCTCTCCTCCAGCTCTGCTTTCTCTGCTTCCTTTCCTCATTTGGCTTCTTACCCTGACCCCCACTCCATATTCAGCCTGGCATATGCCTCATCCAGAAAATGGATTGAGTTTCCTGTGCTGACTGAAGGAGGTGGAAGTTACCTCTGATTCATGGAAACTACACTTAGATAGCCCTGGGGGGCTCTGAGGGGAGCACAGGGCTGGGCTGGGAGTGAGGGCGTGGTCTTATTGAAGGGGATAGAATAAGAGGAATGATTCTTATCTCACAGTCCTCTCAGATAAACTGCAGTAATGCCAGCTGAGGGGACAGGCGAGGGCCATGGGTTCCAATCCCACCTCAACCTCCTTCCTCTGGGAGCTGTGACAGGCTGCGGGAAATTCATAAGCTGCCCAGCTGTTACCATGATGTTCTCCTGTTCTTTCCAAACAGACTTGACCCAGACCAAAGGACTCCTTACCCAGAGGAGGCCCACCATGAAGATTCTCCTGCTGTGCGTGGGTCTGCTGCTGACCTGGGACAATGGCGTGGTCCTGGGAGAGCAGCCTGTCTCCGACAATGAGCTCCAGGGCAAGTACACTAAGTTGTCTCAGATGGAGGTGGTGGCCCTGGGGCAGGCCACCTCTCCCAGCTCAGTTCCCAAGCTCTGAGGCTGTTTTCTTACAGCACCTGTGCCCTGTTCTTTCTCTCTGAGTCTCTGAGCTCCTGCTTTGTGTGTGTGTGTGTGTGTGTGTGTGTGTGTGTGTGTGTGTGTGTGTGTGGTCAGGTGTCATCTAGACATTGACCTCTCTATCCCAAGTCACTCATTCCTTCCTAGTCTCCTTCCCTGGCTGGCTTACTGAAACAGTCATTTGATTGATTTGACTCCCCCAAAGGAGACAAGACCCAAGACTGAGAACCATTGCTCCAATTATAAGCCTCAGGGCCACTTTTCATCTCATCCCTCTGCTCCTAAACTCCAGCTTTACTGACATATGATTGACACATCAAAGTGATACGTCACAGAATGCAACTTGACGCTCTGATATTGATACGCACGGTGAAATGCTAGCTATTGTCAAGCTATTAGCTATCCATCCCCACACCTTATTGTTAAGGTTCGGACACTTAAAATATATTTTCTTAGCACATTACAAAGGGTAGAATGCAATATTATTTACCACGAACACCGCGTGGACCACGGACCTCCAGGCTTACTCATTCTGCATAATTGAAACTTCATGTCCTTGGCTCTCCGCCCCCACCCCCACACTCCACTTCCCCTTGTCATTGGGTATGTTTGACAATGACATCAGGAGCAGTAGATGGAACACATTTGAGGCGTGGGCAATGGTGCTTGACACGCGATAAGTATCCAGTAAGTGGTGCCACTGTGACATGACGACGTGTTATTGCCTTCATCACCTGCTGCTGTGCCTTGGTTACGGTCTCCATGGTGAATTCAGCTCTTCATTTATCTTTCTGTCTCCATGGTGTCCTGTGCCCTTTCATTGATCTTCCCCAATGACACTGCATTGGAAGAAGCTCAAAGGCTGGGTTAAATTGAACTCCAGAAAGATCTAGATCCAAAACAACAGACTTTTATTATATTTTGATGCTTAAAAGGTTAACTATTACTTTTTTCTCTTGTCCTTGAAATATCCTCTGTGGCCATTGGCTCCCCAGGGTGGCACAGCATGGACCCTTCTCTGTACTGCTCCTGTGGTGTGTTTGTGACCTGTGGGGTGCCATCTACCACAAGCCCTCTGATGAGACATAGAGACAGGATAGAGACCACAGCAGCTGCCACTGGCTTGGGGTAGTGGTGAGGCCATCTCAGCTTGACAGCCCCGCCCACCGCCCCCATCAGAGCAGGGCTTTCTAACAGTCTCACTGGCTCCCAGGCTATTTCTTCCTCTCAATTCTACTTTTATTTCTCTCACAGAAATGTCCACTCAAGGGAGTAAGTACATTAATAAGGAAATTCAAAATGCTGTCCAAGGAGTGAAAGAGATAAAGACCCTTATAGAGAAAACCAATGCTGAGCGCAAGTCCCTGCTCAACAGTCTGGAGGAAGCCAAGAAGAAGAAGGAGGTATGGCCAGCCTTGCCCGGGCCCTGGCCCTCCCTGGGGGGGGGTGGGGAGAAAGGGGAAGTGGTGGCAGATGTCTTGTGGGGTTGCCATGGTGTCCCAGCACAGTCCTTGAAGGGCTTTGCTGAAGTTGGGCTAGACCAAGGAAACAGGGAAAACACATTTGCTTGTGAAAGCCTCGGGGCTCGGGTCTTGGATCTGGTTTCCTTGCAAGTCTGGCCCAGGGCCTGAAGCCCAGATTCATTTCAATAGATTTTTCTAATCCTTGTGAGGATAGAGCATGGGGCACAACTCTGGAGGGGGATCACAGCAGCACGGGGCTACTCTCCACTTCTCTTTACTTCTGTATTGACGATTACTCTGTGTGTGTGTGTGTGTGTGTGTGTGTGTGTGTGTGTGTGTGTGTGTACATAGGGTGCTTTATTCTCCACAGAGGGATACATGCTAAGGTGGGTTGGGCTTGGGCCAGTGTTCCCATATGTACAGAATTGAATAAAGTGGGTCTGTGAGAGGTCTGATTTGCCTTGATGTGAAAAGGGACATGGTAAGGTAGATGTTAAACCAGAGCTGCATTAGTCCTGTGCTGGTCCTGGCCTGGAATGTAGGGAAATAAGGCAGCTCTCTGTGGTTACTTCCAGGTAGGGAGTGCCTGCTGGGCTTGGAGGGCTTTCTGTACCACATCTTCCCATTGAGCATCTGATGTCTCCCGAGCCTAGACAGGAACCCCTAGTGCCGGCAGGCTTAGTCCAGCCATTGTCCATTCACCAGCTCTGCATGTTCTGGGTCCATGGGGATAGAGCTGTGGCTGCTCAATGCTGCAGCTCCCTCCTCATCTTCATCCTCACTCTCTAATGATGGGTCTGGCAAATGGAGCCCCAGGGCCTGGATCCGATCTTGGATGTCAGCAGCCCCATCTTCCCCCTCATTCACTGGTGCCAGTTCCACCTTTTCTTGTTCAGAATCTTGATTGAGGGGCTGGTAGGAGTAGCCTGCTGGGCCTGCTCAGGTTCTTCACTGCTCCAATCCCCAGTTCCTTCTGTAGGATCCTGATGTGGCCCTAAGTCCTCAGTTTGATTGGGGAAGATACACTCAGGGCCCATGGTGTTTCCCCCTAGAACTACTGCTGCCATCCGGGCAGGGCCCCTCAGAGCCCACTGCCTGAAGATTACTTTTAACATGCAAGTGCTTATTGTAACATTTTTAAATTAATGTAAAATCCTTGTAATCTGTTCTCATTCATCCATTCCCACTTACCACGGGGGCCAGTCTTCAAGACCCTGAGTAAAAGCCTGGAGCTGTGGATAGTACCAGGACCTCTAGATATGTGTTGTTAACCTATTTATGATAATGCTTAATTTACAAATTAGACAGTAAGATATAAACAACAACATAGAACAATTATAATGTTACACTGTAGAGAAAGTTATGCAGATGTATTTTTCTTACTCTCAAAATAACTTTTCACAGTCTACAATATTAATTTTAGGATGTGGTTGACCATGGGTAGCTAACACCACTGGTGATAACTGGGGGCTGCTATGTTACTATTTGTTCAACTTGTCTTCTACATTTGAGCATCTTGCCTGGCTCTGGTGCACACACACACACACACACACACACACACACACACACACACGAGTAGAATGTGTACACGCAGCCATCTTTTGTATACATTTATTTCCCACATCTACATGTAGATGCACACATCTGCCATAAACTAATATCTCTTCAGGCACAGGATTTAAAGATTTTTTTATTTTGGCAATCCCTGGAGCCAATGACTGGGTCAGGGGCATGGTAATGAGTTTGATGGTTGATGTGATGTGACTTCTGTTTTGTTAGCTTCAATTTGTATGTCAGGGGCCACAGTTGCAATAGAAAGGTGACCTGGAGTCTTTGGGGAGATGTGAAGAGGAAGAGAGATGTGAAGGAGGGATGAGCCTGGGAAAGAGACTGTAGGAGCGTAAGTCATAGCAGTCATGGAAAGCTTAGGGAACATCTAGGCCTCTAAAGATAAGAGGCTCCTGAGAGCCAGTGGGGGCAGCATGTCAGGTGGGCTAGAGCAAAGATTGGAGCTGCTGTAGCACGTTGTATACAGGCCAAGGTGGACTGCTGGGTCTCTGTGTGGCTCACCTGCCTTGCTATCTTCTTGAAGGATGCGCTAGATGAAACCAGGGATTCTGAAACGAAACTGAAGGCATTTCCAGAAGTGTGCAATGAGACCATGATGGCCCTCTGGGAAGAGTGTAAGCCCTGCCTGAAGCAGACTTGCATGAAGTTCTATGCACGTGTCTGCAGAAGCGGCTCTGGTCTTGTTGGCCGCCAGGTGAGAAGGAGACGTGTTCATAGCCTGGGTTCTGAATGGGGAATGTGGAGGAGAATCCATGAAATAGACCTCATTCTATATGTTGGATACAGTTGATTAGCACTGCTTGGCGACTTGCTTTTCTAGTGTCATGGTTGATTGGTGATGTCTGACGTGAGTGCAGATGTAATCAATCATCACAGGTATGCTTGCCAGGTACCATCTCTTAGAAGACCTTTAACGAGCTGGGTAATTGGCATCATGAGATGGCAGAATCTTGTGTTCAGTTACAAAGAAGGAACTAAGAATATTTAGTATATTAGTATTGATTCTACCCCTACCTGTATTACAAGGCTGGACTCAGTAAACTTCACTGTTTCCTGAAGGCTGACCGGCCCAGTGTGAGTGGCTGTCCTCTATGGTTAAAGATGACAGGGGACTCTTTTGAAGTGATGAGACTTGTGAATCTCTGAGTCTCACAGTGAGAGAGAGGTATCTGGAGTGGCACTAACTGACAGGGTATCCAGGAGGCAGAATAGTGGGAACTCAGTTACCTGCTGTGTGATCAGAGAAGGGCATGGGCTGGAGTCAACATCTCCTTACTGTGCCTCTCTGGCTTCCAGCTGGAGGAGTTTCTGAACCAGAGTTCACCCTTCTACTTCTGGATGAACGGCGACCGCATTGACTCCCTCATGGAGAGTGACCGACAGCAGAGCCGAGCCCTAGATGCCATGCAGGACAGCTTTACCCGGGCATCTGGCATCATGGACACACTTTTCCAGGACCGGTTCTTCACCCATGAGCCTCAGGACACCCGCTACTTCTCACCCTTTGGCTTTCCACACAGGAGGCCTCATTTCTTATATCCCAAGTCCCGCTTGGTCCGTAGCCTCATGCCTCTCCCTCTCTCCCACTATGGACCCCTGAGCTTCCACGATATGTTCCAACCTTTCTTCGAGATGATACACCAGGCTCAACAGGCCATGGATGTCCAGCTCCACAGCCCAGCTTTCCAGTTCCCAAATATGGGTTTCTTAAGAGGTCAGAAAATGCTTGCTTTCTTTCCCAAGAGTGGGAACCTCCCAGATGTTAAGGCCCTTCCAGGGCTTGGCATGTGCCATTTTTATGTTCCTAGCAGTCCCTTGGGTGTTCTCTCCATTTACAGGGTAAAGGAGCTAGGGCAGGAGGAAAGGGATGCAAACGATAAACTGGGGTCCAGTTCAATTTAGTGCTGTAGAGGTGGGAGCCTGTGGGTTTTTTTGTAGCCAACTGAGGATATGACCTGGGCTGTGTCTCCTACAGAACCATATCTTCTTTTTTAAGATCTCTTGAGGGTGTGGTGTGGGAAGCCTTCCTGGTGTCCTTCCAGGCAATGAACTGTATTACAGCCTTTATTGCCCTTGAAGAAGATGCTTGTGGCCATGACCTTAGTATGTATGCATTGTCTGTAAGGATAAATTGTAACACGGCCACAAAAGGCCAGTGTCTAAGGAGCAATATTCTTTATGAGTGCTTTGCATCCTAATACCATGTTCTACATGGCATGCTTTGCACCATGGGGCTTGATGGCCAGTTAGGGAGTACCACCAGCCTAAGAGAATAAAGAACAGAGAATGCTGTGATGCCAGAGGGCACACAGCTGAGGGAGTGTGGCAAGAGAGAACTCCTCAGATGGAGACAGAGGAAACAAAGGGTGTACCTGCTGAGGAACCATGGGGACACCCTCAGGGAGCCACAGGGAAGTCCCAGGCAAACAATCACACCGCATCACACCTGACCACAGGGCTGAGCAGAGGTATGGAGGGGTGCCGAATGGGTTCCTTTCCCAAGTCCTGCATGCCTCAACCTGCCTCTTTCTTCTCTCCTATGTGTTCAGAAGGTGATGATGACCATGCAGTGTGCAAGGAGATCCGCCACAACTCCACAGGCTGCCTGAAGATGAAGGGCCAGTGTGAGAAATGCCAGGAGATCTTGTCTGTGGGTGAGTGGGTAACCAGTCTATAATCTGGAGCTGTGCTCATCTGACTTTGGGTCACCTGTGATTCACTGGCACTGTCTTTCCCCAGAGACTAACTCTCTGTGAGCTGTGTCCCTGAGAGAGTCCTCACCCTGATGCACTACTGTCCTCATGTCTAGAGTTTGGTTCTTTATTTGGGAGCTTGAGTAGAATCTAGTGCCTCATGCCTATAGGCAAGGCTCTACCGATGAGCCACACACATTGTACTTAGAATCAAGTTCAGACACAGACTGTTCTCACACAGGTGAGGTGTATCTAAAGCACTCACTACCTTGGTGGCTCATGGTAAACCCACACTCCACAGTGGGTGTCCATGGAATTTGCCTATAGCCACCAGGCACTCTTCTCCTGGTTGCTTTGTCCACAGTGCCAAGTACAGTAGACTTTGTTGTTGTTGTTTTTAACTTCATATTATGAAATCTTAGAGGGCACTTATTTTGTTTAAGGAGCACCCACCACGTGCCAGGCATTGTTGTAAATACTTCACAGATATTTGTTCGTCCTTCAGAATGACCTTGGGAGCAGGTACAGCTCTTTTTACTTTGCAGAATGGCCAAGTAACTTATGAGACATCTCACTTAGGCTGTGCTCATGAATAGCACCCTGGGGTTTCTTCCTAGGGACCTAGCTGTGTCCTTGTGACAGTGGTCCTTGCATCCTGGCCATTTTTTTTTTTTTTTTGGGGTAGATTAGTCCCTCAGAAGAGGAAATATTCTCCTTCAGCAATTCCCCCAGGTGATTTAGGTATGGTGGTACTGCCCCCTCCCCATAATCCCAGCACTTGGGAAGCTGAAGCGGATGATGAGTTCAAGGCCAGTCTTGGCTACATAGTGAGATTCTATCTCAAAGAAAACAAAACAAAACACAAGCAAAACCAAAACTGTTCCTTGCAGTTTTTTCCAGGTCTGGCTGCCTATCAAATGCCTCTGCTTTAAGCCCAGTCTTCACGGTGGTCCCTGCTCAGATCACAATGGGTTAATCTTCCTTATCAAGCCCAGGGCTTTGCTGTTACTTCATACCTGTGGTTGGCTAGGACAGGCCTTCAGAGTCTGGTTAAATATTCCTAGCCTTACTCCTGGGATGTTAAGAGCCTATGCAAACAAACATTAGTGCTTCCAAAGGTTATGGTGTGGCATTTTAGACAAATATATGTCCACACCTGCAGGCTTTTCCCAGGAAACTGTCAGGATAGCTGAATGACAGGGAGTCTGACCACAGGAAGCCAGTCACCTTATAGCCTGAATCTCTCACATCAGGGTCACTAAGTCTGATGTGACCCTAGACCACACTCTCAACAGTTACCGTTAGCTCTTATTTGCGGTGTTTACAATTATATGGCTAGGTTCTACCAGGGACCTGTAGCCTGGGACATCTAGATTTGGTCCTGTGGGGCAGACCTTTGCAGGGCTGAGCATTTAACAGCATCTTTGGCTTTATCTGCCAGCAACCCTCTCCCGACTGTGACAATCAGGAATATCTTCAGAACTTCCAGAATGTCCTCTGGTGGGTAGCAAGGTCCAGGGTCGAGAACCACATCTATATTGTCTAACCTTTCAAGGACTTTTCCTTGTTTGGGATATTTAGTAGTAAGAACATTTAGGTTGTTTCTCAAAGATTTCTTCTCAACATGGCTCCCTGTCTCTAATTCTGTTTCTTGCTCTATACAGTATTTTATCTTATTTTAGTATGAATGACTGCAGCTGCACCCAGGGCCCAGAAGTCTCTCTTCTTGCTGTTTTCATATAGCCACTTCTGGATATTTTAATAATAACGGAAGAGGAGGAGAAACTGGTTTTCAGATGACGTAGACACTTTGTAGGTGCTAGAAGCCTGTCATCTGCAATGCACTCAAGGACCGGATGAGAAGACTGCAATTTTCCTCTCCTGTGCAGGAGCCCCCTGGCCAGCTGTGGGTGGACAAGGGCAGACAAGGACCAACCTCCAGGCGCCAAACATTGGTGTTTTGTAGGCTACTGATCTGGTTGGCTTTTCTAAAATTTGGGTCCATTTCCAAATCTCTCAAATATGTTAAAAAATAAACTTGGGGAATGTTCTAGAACCACAGTCTCAGAGGAGGAAACACTCAGGTTGAAGAGTTGAAGATGTGGGTTTAATCCTGGTTTCATAAATTGTTTTTCCTATATAGATTTGGGCAAGTTTCTTATTTCTGGAACCCCTTTTTATTACTTGTAAAAACAGGAGTTTTGATGTGTAGGTCAAACTAAGCATATTTTGAGAGAGAAGGTTACCTGGAGCATCTGATGTGTGTCTGGCACACAGTAGGTACACCTAAGTAAATTATTCTCCTCTCCTCTGTGGAGTGTCCAGCACACAGTAGGTTCTTTCTGTTTGGAAATGACTCCAGAGAGGAGCTAGGGGCAGTGACAGTAATTGCAGGTCTGAAAATGTGGAGTAGTTGACACCAGTGCTCCCTGGAGTGTGGTCAGCAGCACTGTGTCAAGTCACCAAGACTGGTCATGTCTGCCACCCAAAGAGGATTCAGTCATGCCAGTCATGCTGCCCCAATAAAGCTTAGCATGGCTGCCATTGTTTCCCAAGGCATGAGAGGAGCAGTACCTTGATGCCCATTTGGGGGAACTGTTTTATGGGAATCTAAGAATTGGTTTGTGGACCATCACTTAACAGTAGCTCTGCCTCAGATTCCAGCCGCAGGAGCTGGTTCCCAAGGGCATTTTCATCACCCTGTAACCTTTCCTTCTGCTTCTGTTTCTCTCTTCCCTGGACAGACTGTTCTGCCAACAACCCCGCTCAGGCTCACCTGCGCCAGGAACTGAATGACTCCCTCGAGGTGGCCGAGAGATTGACCCAGCACTACAACAAACTGCTTCATTCCCTCCAGACCAAGATGCTCAACACCTCATCCCTGCTGGAGCAGCTGAACGAACAGTTTAACTGGGTGTCCCAGCTGGCTAACCTCACACAGGGGGATGACCAGTACTACCTTCGGGTCTCCACAGTGAGTTGTGTCCTAGTCACAGGCTTAGGCTAGGGCCCATGTGTGGTCTAGAGATGACATGTGCCTCTTAGAGGTGCAATGGACAAAGGTCCACAGATGAGCACCTATGATTTCCACTGGCAGTGTCTAGGGAAATCCTGTGCATACTTTAGCATTTCGACGCCTTCATTCTTAGAGGTCAGATACCCAAGTCCCATTTCCAAGAGGCGGGAACTGAGAGGCTTGCTAGCAGTGGGGAACTTTGGACAGCTTCCCTGCATCATTGACCCGTCAGCCTGGCTGCAAAGCGGCTTTCCTACCCTGGACTGAGTTAAGTAGCCTATGAATTGGTTCATTGTCAGACAGTGAGAACAGCTTTCTTTAATGCTAGGAGCCCTCCCCCCCCTTTCAACCACAGACCTTCTAACATTTGTATAAGCAAATGTTGGAGCCAAGAATGCTGTAAGCCAGCACTGGGGAAACTGAGGCAAAAGAGGGGAGAGCTTGAGACCAGGCTGGACTATATAGTGAGACCTTGTCTTACACAAAACAAAACCAAGGAAATAAAACAAGATAACAAGAAAACATTTGGAAATCAAGTTTCTGGAGTGCCTGCTCAGCTGATGATTTTTCAAATGACTTTTGTCCTTTCAAACTGGGATACTTTTGCTCTGAATTGTCTAGACATCTTGACTAGTAACAGGTAACAGAAGATCCGAGTTTGGTTGAAGGAATAAAGAAAAGTTCCCTAACCTTTGACAAAGAAGGGCACACTATAGACATTGTCTGGAGATGCCTCATTTGCATTTTTTTTTTTTGCCTAGGTAACAACCCACTCTTCTGACTCAGACGTCCCCTCTCGTGTCACTGAGGTGGTGGTAAAGCTGTTTGACTCTGACCCCATCACAGTGGTGTTACCAGAAGAAGTGACTAAGGACAACCCTAAATTTATGGACACAGTGGCAGAGAAAGCACTGCAGGAATACCGCAAGAGAAGCCGGTAAGCAGGCAACCTTTCTGTGACCCTGAGGGACTGCTAAACAAGCCCTTCTGAGACCCTGGGAGGCTGGAAAGTCCTCAGGACTCCAGACAAGGAGCAGAATGTTCATTCTTGGCACAGTGCCTATCTCTGTGGCTGGAGCCCATGGGTAAACTAGGAAAACCCTGGGGAGTTTCTTTTCTTCACTCTGGGAAATGTTTTTCCTTGGTGGTAAGAATGTGAGTGTAGGTAGCTGTTTTTTGGAAGACATTGAGTCCCTTTTACTTTCTTTTTTTCTTTCAGAGCTGAATGAGACAGAAGCATTGCTTTTCCATAAGTGGGGGCCTTTAGGAGTGAAGCCCCCCAGCTCCCTGAGGTTGGCACAGACTTCTAGAGCGCTCTGCACGTCTCCAGGCGAGTAGGCCTCAAGCCCACCAGCCTCTGCTTCCTCTGGATTCTGCAATCTAACAGCTGTACTTGCTGCTTCTGGGAAGCACAGCTTCCCCCATGCAACTAATCCAATAAAGCCGTCTTGTGATCCATGTCGCCCTGCCTGTTCTCAGACTTGATTTTCCTGCTAGTCTTAGGCCTTCATTTGGTATGGGGAAGAAACAAAGAAATTGATGGGTCAGTTGGTAAAGTGCTTGCCACAAATGTGAGTTTGGTAAAGTCAGGCATGGTGGCACCCATCTGTAACCTCAGCATGGTCAAGGTGGAGGAAAGAGGGCCCTGAGACATGCTGCTGAGCCAATGTCACCTGATCATTGCCTGTCATGACCCAGGGAGAGATTTCATCTCAAATGCATGGGTAGATAGACTGGAGAAATGACACCCATGGGCTCCACATACACACAAAAGAAACCTTAAATGTAAAAACTGAGATTGTAAAGGACTCACTTTACATACATATGAAGGACATACATACATACTGTGGAGAGTAAAGAATACTCACCATGGCAATTGGGGAGATCTCTGCCTTTGAGGGAGAGAGGCATGCATGTTCCAATAAGCCACTGAGGCAAATTCCTGAAGCCAGAAATTTTTCCTTCTCATCACAACACTGTCCATGTGTCATTAGAGGGCCAGACAGTCTCCTAGAAATGCACTTTAAATCAAGGTAAAGAGAGCTACAGATATTTTAAGACATAACTAGAAATTGGCCAGGAAGAGGCCAAACTAAGAGGCAATTTTCTTTTTATTTGTAAGAACTTGAAACTCTGGGACACTTTCTGGATGATGGCGGTCTCTCCACTTCCTCTCCACACAATCTTTACCTCTTTATTGGGTGTTTATTTCTCTGGGGGGTTTAAATTCATTCAGCTCAGGCATAGTTGTATGTCAGCTGCAGTACCAGGTACTGCCAGCAGGTGACACTGTCCAACCATAGTCTACATCTCCAGTTTGTTAACTTGCCAGCATCTCAGACCATTGTGAGTGACATTGTAGAAATGACGGGCCTGGAGAGATGGCTCAGCGGTTAACCGTCTGCTCTTCCAGAGACCCCGGGTTCGATTCCCAGCACCCACATGGCAGCTAACAACTGTCTGTAGTTCCAGTTCCAGGCAAACACCAAGGCAAATAAATAAATAAAATAAATAAAATAAAGTTTTTTTTTTTTTTTTTAAAAAAAAAGAAATGACAGGGCTAGCAAATACCAGATTCAGGGACCAAGGAACTTCACTATGACCTTATAGATGGCAAGGCTGCTTCTAGCTCAGTGTCTTATGCAGACCTAGACTTGCTAGGTGTTTTCTAGAAGAGTTTGGTCAATGTAAGATGCACATAGAAGATGAAGAGAAGGTGCAGAAAGGGCATGGATCATCAGAGGTCAACACTCACCCTGCTGAAGAAATAGCTGAGGGCTCGTCTAGGCTTGGGATGAATTTGTCCCAGGTTGGGCTACCATGATCAGCCTACCCTTACTTGTCTCAGGGAATTGGCGCCACGCCCACTCTGTGACCTCATCTTTGCCTCTAGTCTCTCTAGGTGTTCTAAGGCACATCACAGGATGGGGGTGACTGGAAGGCCATTATTCCCTAGCTCATGTTCACAAGTGAACCTGAATGCCATGACATTTTTGCCAATGATGTATGTGTAAGGCCACAGTGACACACCAACACCATCCCAGGCAAGGGTGAATTTTTCAGATGAGCAGCCAGCAGGTCCTAAAGAAAGGAGTTGGTTCTTTGAAACTGGCCCATGATGACATTGACGGTCTTGAATAGAGCAAGCTACTGCCTTACTCTGGCTGTGTAAAGACATCCTGTCTAGAAACACATGCTAAGAACATAAAACCAACAAACAAGGCAACTCCCTTTTAAAATTTTCTGGAAATTTCTAGGTTTATCTTGACCCCTAAAAGGTCCTGTCTCACGGAGAAGACATCAAGGCAATGATGTCAGCAGCTCAGGCTCCCCATTGCCAGGTGATTTGCCCCTCTGTTGATTCCTATCCCAAAGTCTCCTTGGCCTGTGTGGTTATGTTCTTTGGAATGATTTTTCTGCCTTCAAATCTCTTATTCTTGTGATAGGATCTGTCTTCGGTAAGACCTCAGGAAGGGACCTTCCTTACAAGGACCAGAGAACCTCTCTTCTAAATCTGAAGCCTGCTATGGTTTGTAGATCTGAGTGTCTGCTCCCTTCTCTGAGATATTCAAGGTCATTTTTTTGTTTGGACCATGCATGGCAGGCACATTTTAGGTTTAGATTTTCTCTGAACAGCACGGGAGACAGCTTGAGACCCAGTCCAGAGACCCATAAAAGGCTACCACGGAATGACTAGAAAGGTTCCCTCATGAGCTGCGTGTTCCCTCCCCAGCCAGATCTACCAGCCTGCCCTCCTGACAGGTCACTGTGTCTTATCTAAGGTTCTGAGGTGATAGAGTTGATCTCTTATCCAGTCTGAGTTATCTCCTCTTAATGTGATAAAAATACCCCAATAACAGCAGCTCTATTGAGAAAGAGTTGGCAGTTCGAGATAAAGCCCCTGTGGGGCTCCATCTCCTAAGAGTCACATAACTTCCTCAAACATCTCTATCAGCTGGAGACCAAGTGTTCAGACATGGGAGCCTGTGGGGGCATTTCACATTTGGACCACCATGCAGGTGGCTTGACTAGTCTAAATTTATCCTATCCTGAGCCGAGACTCCAGTGTATTCAGGTTTGTCAAGAATCTCAGAATAATGAGGTAGTGGCTTTATCCCATAGGAGTCTCAAAGCTCACCCCAGTCCCTCATTTTTCTCAGCTGTATACCTGAGGAGTATGAGGACCAGTGGGCATTGGGAAAGAAGCATGGCTGGTCACCCAGGTTCAGCTTGGAAAGCTGGTACTATGCTGTGATCCCCCAAGGAGAGCACTGGTCCTCATTGTTCAACTTGATTTTAGTTTCTTGTATGCTCTAATGCTTACTGCCTACTTGTTAGAGTCCAAGCTCAACAGACAGAAACAGTCACACACCTCAGTACCCATGAGTTCCCACCTCCAGAGAGGACACAAGTGTTGCCATCAGGTGGATGGATGAACTGGTTCCAGATGCTTCAGGGTTAGCTGACAAGGAGACAGCTGCAGACAGACCCAGCCAATGGGAACTTGGAACAGAGCATAAGGGACATGAAAGGGGGAAGGAAAGGTGGATTTAGGTCCCCAATGCCCTCAGGAGCCCAAATAGGGGCTCAGCACACATCAGTGTCAAAAGGACGGTGCCATGGGAGTCTTTGGATGGATGGCCTTCAGGGGTCAAAAGACACCAGCTTAAAGAAGGAATAAATTACATTCATCAGAGGCCAAAGCCCCTAAGGATATGCAGGTGTTCTGGCAAGTGGAATGTGTATTTCCAGAACACTGGGTTGACTGAGCAACCTGGGAATTGAACAATTAAGGAACTTAGAGGTTTCAGATCTAAGTCATTGGCCCCTTCACTGCCAATAGAATAGAATTCTCAATCCATAAAGTTTAAAAATTGAAATGTGGGCTGGAGAGATGGCTCAGTGGTTAAGAGCACTGACTGTTTTTCCGGAGGACCTGAGTTTGATTCCCAGCATCCACATGGCAGCTAACAACTGCCTGTAATTCCAAGATCTGACACCCTTACATAGTTATACATGCAGGCAAAACACCAATTCGCATAGAATAAAAATATAAATATTTAAAAAAGAATTAAAATGTAAACTATCTAAAAATTCATGCTGTAAAAAGGTTCTCCGTCTCCCACAGTAGGGGATATTCTCTTCAGGTTCCTACTTGGGTGCAACTTCTGATAAAAAGGATTATCTATATCTATATCTATCTATATAATCCTTTTTATCAATATATATAGATATAGATATAATGAGTCAGTATGAAGTGCGGTTGGAGTTGAGTAAGTAAAGTTTTGCCCTTGTTAAGCCAATACATGTTTTAGTTTAAGTGTGAGAATGGAGAGAGATTATGCACTGAAGGACATAACATTTGTGAAAGCGAGTTCTCAAGGGACTGGACTCCCTGGGATTTTGAACAGCTCCCTTTATGAGCAAACTTAATGGAAGGGAGATTATTTGTGGTTAAAGTGGGGTGGGAGATTCCATGTGTGGATTTTCCCAGAATAGGATTCACCTCGTTTTGTTCCTTTATGGGATTTTCCAGATGTGTTATGGCAACAGATGAGTAATGGGAAATGCAAGCCCCGTGGTGGCAATCTGCCTTTACAGTGAAGCCAAGGACAGTCAGTGGGCATGTTGGTCAGCCATGTTGACCCTAACTGGGTTTGGGTGGTCTTATTCTCCACTGATTGAGTGATACATGATGTTTCACTAGCAGACAGTTCTCTGGTTTCATTTTCCTTTAAGCAACAATGCAGCCTGTTTCACTTTATTGAAGAGTTTAAAGACATTTTCCTTTGTAGTTTGCTCTGAGATATTGGCAACTTTCTTCTTTCCCCAGAGCCTGTCTCCTTTTTTGTTGAAGGGCAGGGGTGGAGTGCTTCAGACCTGGTGATTTCCAGTGCTCCAGGGTTTAGTTTGCTATTTGTGATTTTTTCATTTGTGTATATGCATGTGTGGGTTTGTGCACATGAGCGCAGGTAACCACAGAGTCCAGAAGAGAGAGCTAAAGCTATCGGCCATTGTAAGCCTCTTGGTCCTGTGCTGGGAATCAAACTTGGGTCCTCTACAAGAACAGTGCATGCTCTTAAACTCTTCAGCCATCTCTCCAGCCTCACATGCACTCTCCTTAGCCACTCCAATCCATTCCAGAGCTCTTGAGGGAAGAACAACCAAGAGATACATCAATAACAAGGGATTCAATGTTGGGCCCAGGCCCCTGTGATTTCAGTCTGCAATCCCCAGTCTGCAAGGCAGCCCTGAAGGCTGTGAACTCTGGCTGGAGTTAGTGTGAACTCTTTACTGCCCCAAAGTTTCCCCTAATGGGCATATCTAATGTTTTTGGCTGGTCAACATGGCATAATCATCTACAAAATTCACACATGAGAAACAGTCAATCAAGTTAAAAACTAAAATTTAAAACTATAATATTTTAAGTAAGTTACTATATTAAAATATTTTTATTATTATTGATATTGATATTGTGGCTTCATCTGCACTTTCCTAAAACAATGATATTGAACATCATTTTATGTGTTCGGTGGCCTTTGTGTAACAGCTGTAGAGGAATGTCTATCCAAGCCCTTTGCCCCTTTGCTCATATGGTGGTTCTATTAGTATGTAGATTTTGCATTTTAACCCTTTATGAGGTAATAAATTAAAATATAGATTTCTCAAAGGCAGAAAAGTCTCTTCAGAGTTTTTTAATTTTGACAAAGCGACTGAAGCATCTTGGTTCTCCAAGAAACACTCCAGAAAGACCACAGAGCAAACTGAAATCCCATTTGTGAAGAGGAAGGTGAGAACAATACCCAGGGATGGGGGGACCAGGAACATGGTGAGGCCCCGCTCCTAAGACCTGTCTCTGAGGTGACGGGAGACTCACACAGATGAAGCTAGTTCCACCCAGAACCTCCTGAAAGGGCCACTGTGTGCGCCACACCATGATAACTGGGCCAGGTGGACCCAGCTGGAAGACCAACAGACAGTCTCTGGGCATCCAGAAGAACTTTTTTTTTTTTTAACATTTTTCTATTTTATTATTTTATTTAATTATTTGCCTTGGTGTTTGCCTGGAACTGAAACTACAGGCAGTTGTGAGCTGCCATGTGGGTGCTGGGAATCGAACCCGGGTTAAGAGAGTGCTCTTAACCGCTGAGCCATCTCTCCAACCCCCCCAGAAGAACTTTTAAAGACAGAGCAGAGCATGCTCCATGCCACCTCTGTGCTAAAATTCTTGCCAAAGGCTCTCTTTTGAAGAGGGCTGGAGAACTGCAGGCTTCAGAAACCTCACTACACCTGGCTGACGGGTAGAGACCAGGAATGACCAAAATTGCTGTCTGGATGATTGCAATGTGTCTGGGCTCATGGGAATACAAACAAGGACTTGAGAGAGAGGCCACCTCTTGACTGGGGTGCTTTGGAAATGGTGAAAAGAGGAACTGAGACACCACCCCGAGCCTGGCCCTTCAGTGTGGTCAGGAGTGGAGATTGGCTCCCATTGTGCCTGTGGGACACTGCTCTATCCCCCAAAGGTCACAGAAGTGTGAGGGGTGGGGGAAGCTTTCCGCCAATCCTGTGTTAGTAGAACACCTTCTCCAGGTACGAATTCAAGAACATTCCAGTCGGGTCCAGCTTCTCACGGATGCCACAGAACTTTCGAAAGGCAGGGTACATTCTTTCAAAGTCCTTCCTGGTGCAATTGTGGGCCTGTGGAAGCAATAATGATGCAGCAGATGTTGACTTCAGAGTTGGCAAGCCGGCACCCAGAGTCCCTGAGCCTGAATTATGACCCTGCTCCCCACCTTCCACACACAACTCTCCCAGACAGAAAGGGAACTGGAAAGTAAAGCTGAAGGAGCTTTGAATTCATCACTAGTATTCTCATCTCAATACTATGAGTGGCCTGGCTCTGATCTCACCACTGCATAGACCTTCACTTTCCTATCCGTTAAATGGGCACACAGACGCCTGCCTCATCTTGCTCACAAGCTCCATAGGAAAATCTGATAAAATGAAGGAAGTTGCTATGAAGACCCCAAGGGCCCAGTTTCTGGAGCTGAAGCACAGGAGAAGCATCTTCAAGTGTTCCTTTGCTAGGGGTTAGTGCCTCAGAGTAACAGAGATCAGGGGTGCCCTCTGGTGGAAGCAAAGCGCATAGCATCAGCCCAGTGGCTGTGGGTGCAGGGGAAAGTGAATTAACCTTTGCCCAGTGGGGTCTGCCTCCAAACTTCTTCATGATGGTCTCATAAGCCACCCAGTAGTCCAGCCGAGGCACATCCTTGCCATAGGGCCTAGGGCAGAGAGGAAGAAGTTAGTCAGCCAGCCTGCGCTGTCTCTTGATGTGCCAACACTGCCTCCAGTGCATTCTCTGAGGCCAGCCCTAATCTGGCAGGTGACTGGAGATCAGGCTGGATCTCCCCTACAGGACAGCGCAGCCAGGACAGGCACTGGAGGGCTTCTGCTCAAGGCACATCCCCAAGGGATCCCCAAGGCTTTGTCCCCTTGGGATTTCATCAATTGGTAGCTGGACATTACTGTGAGTTTAATATTGGCCAAAGACCACAAGGTAACAGAGCTGAAACTTTTCTCTTGTTCTGGTCATTGCTTTACACAGGTTAGCTACAATAGTATAAAACAAACACAGTGTACTACACACGCAAGCGGCCTAGCAATACCAGGGGTGTGCAGAAGAGCGGGCCACCTAGGTTTGCCTAGGGCTGTGACAAAATTGCTAATGGTGTGTTTGTCTGAATATATCCCCTTCAAAAGCAACTGCTAACTGTCACACAATACACACATACACATTGTTCATATATACAGTATTCACATAATATACAAATACACAAATTCTCACCTGTAATATTTACACACAATACTTAATACTTAAACACAACACACACAATGGTTACACAGTTAGTATTCACACATGATACACATACATAATTCATATGCTATTTATGCAGCACCCACATATACTAGTCATACAATGCACGTAGCACACACACACACACACACACACACACACACACACACACACACATACAAAGTACTTCAGTCAGTGCTTTGGAATCCCTGGATGACCTCATCGGTGTCTGGAAAGCATGGCCATGTAACCTAATGAATGTCTCTAGTCTCAACTCCAAAGTGACTGATCTCCAACACTGACTTCAGTGCTAACATTTCAAACAAGTCCGTTCACATGCATCCCATGGGAACTCTCACTTTACACATTTGACTTCAAAGATCAAGAAAAGGAGACATACAAAGAGCAGACACAGGAGCTTCACCGTAGCCACGCCCTCTATGACCTAGGCTGCTCCTCCTGTGTGTCATTCAGAAGTTCTTTTGTAGCTCTTTGGGGTCCCCTAAGAACTGTGAATTCAGCCATCCCTGGCTTTGCAGTGATTTGGGGCCTTACACACGGGGGAAGAACACCCTAAAAAGATCAGGGTGGTCACATTTTTGCAAAGCCAGAGAAGGCCTGAGACACATGGATGCAGGCAGGAGGGTGGAGGGGGGTCTGTGGGGGAGGTAAGGAATACAGCCTAGCAAGAAACCAGAAAAGACGAACTTCTTCAGGTGCTAATGCTGGCTGAATAGAGAGAGGAAGAGTAAGGTCGGTTGTGGATTTGGGTTCAGTCACTGGATCAACATCCTAACTAATATCAGGTTAACATTCTCTTCCACTGACCCTTAACCAGCTCCAGAGACAGTCTCAACAGAGCAAGGCTTCCAGGCCAGCAGAAAGCTTACTGGCGTGGGCACCAGAGCTAGGGTATGTTGCTCATTCCATTATACAGTCCTCACAAATGGTAAATATTGCTCCTTAATATTAGCTCACTACTGATGTTAGAATATACTGATGAAGCACAGACTATATGGTACATGCCACACAAGATTCTACAGGGAGAGAGAAATGAGAACTAGAAAGGCGTGAGGTACCATTTCCAGCTGCTAAGATTAGTGCAATCTCCCAGTAGAGAAGGTGACTTCGGGGAACGAGAAGATTGAGGGACCCCTTTCCATGGCAGGGGACAGCTGCCTCCACCCCACACCCTGCAGAGCTGTCACCTGTACATGATGATGTTCATGTAGCAGCTGTCCCTTTGGAAGCAAGGGCTCAGCAGGATTTCGTCACCTCGGGTGAAGCGCACCTCCACAGGAAAGTGGGCTACCACATTGGGGTGCGCCTCCAGCATAGCCTTCAGCTCCAGCAGGGCCTCCTTGGTCTTCTCTCTGTCCTCAGCCCAAGAGGGACCTCAGAGTAAGAAGAGGCCACCCCAATCCTCCCCCGTGACTCCATGCAGGGCTCCCAGGGCAGGGCAATGGGCTCCTAGCTCTAGAGGGGCCGGCCCATTTTTCATGGCAGGCCTGGAGGAGTCACTACCTGGGGATGGCCCAGTCTTGGACATGCTGCTTGAAGCGACACTCGTACGTGAAGATCTTGTGGCTGAGGTGGCTACTCTCCCTCTTATGGTTGAACAGCAACCAGAAGAAGAAGCGGTTGATCCAGCCCACAAGGCAAGGCAGGTAGGTGCTGCAGAGGGTGAGAGGAGGCAGCAGTTACTGTGTGTCGGCTGTGGGCAGACTTCTTTTCACACCAGGCCCTCACTTATGCTCCCTGTGTGGCTTTGTTGTATCCAGGCTGGACCAGTGACCTCTTTACCTCTTCCTGTCCTAACAGCAGCCCTTAAGACTGTGTGCAGTGTCTTGTCACTTCAGATCACACAGTAACAAATGTCCATGTCTCAATAGCCTCGTGAGCTAGCCAGGGCAAGGCTGAGTGGAGTTTTAATTTTGGCAGGTGTCTCCCAGGTTTAGTTCCACAAAGAATGTGCCCTTCACTCTCCTACAGCTGGGAGCTTTGGTTCAATGGTGCCACGAGTAAGCAGGAAGGAGAAAGTGTCCTGGGAGAGGGTTCTGGGTTAGACTCTTGTCCCTAGATACAATGCTGCCAGTTCACTGGGGAATTATAGAAAGAGAATTCAGTGTTTCTTGGGCTGAGACACAATTGCCTCCTAGCTTTTGGCTCTAGAAAGTTCACCATGCCATTGTTCTCAAAATCTACACACACGCACACACGCACATGTACAAACACACATATACATATATAGGAACACAGACACACATGAACACACATGCACATACATATTCAAACACATGCAAATGCATGGACACACATATACAAGCATGCAGAGACACTCATACATGCACACATACATACACAAGTAGGCTCAGGTTCCTTTTTCTCTTTATAAAAACCCTAAATGTTCACTATAGAGATGTCAGAAACCCAAGAACAGTCAATGTTGTCTAGGGTGGTGCAGGTTGGGCCCCAGCATCTGTGGCACCTGCCTGGAACAAGGGGAGGGGATAAGGTCATGTGCTATGTGTCCAACTAACATTTCTATCTGTCCTCTGTGGCTGGCCCTCCAGGGCATGCATCACAACTGGGTCTGGCTGAGGCCCCAGAGCTCAGGCTCTTCCACCATGACATTTCACTGAAAGTTTGGGGACTGGAAAGGCTAGGGAGCCATCCCAGGGGGTGAGGGATGCAAAGCTGCACCCTGCAGGATCCTT
Organism: Sigmodon hispidus; assembly: GCA_004025045.1. Taxonomy (NCBI): domain Eukaryota; kingdom Metazoa; phylum Chordata; class Mammalia; order Rodentia; family Cricetidae; genus Sigmodon; species Sigmodon hispidus. The sequence goes on along the minus strand of PVIH01010192.1, from coordinate 48,110 downwards.
GGTTGTAGGGAGGGAACAGCATCAGCAAGGCCAGCCAGAGATGCTGAGGTCCCAAAGCTTACTGTGAGGGTTATGATGCGGAGGCCCACCCACCTACCATGAATTCAGCTCCCAGAAAGTAGAGGCCTGAACAAAATCAGCCACCAGGACAAAGAATAACTCAGGACCCTCCTCAGCTGAGCTGACTTTTAACTTCTCTGAGGACTCACACAACAAGGTTTCATTTTATTGGTGGCTTTCTTGGCCTGGGTTGCCTGAGACTGAATACAGAGCCAGTGGATGGTTCACTTAAAGATGAGCTGCGTGACATGTAAACTATGTCTTAAAGTCTCATTTGCCTTTGATTCCCAGCATCCACATTGCAGCAAATAAGTGCCTGTAATTCCAAGATCTGACACCCTTACACAGTTATACATGCAAGCAAAATATCAATTCACATAAAATAAAAATAAATATTTAAAAAAGGGGGGGCTGGAGAGATGGCTCAGTGGTTAAAAGCACTGACTGTTCTTCCAGAGGTCCTGAGTTCAATTCCCAGCAACCATATGGTGGCTCATAACCATCTATGATGACATCTGGTGCCCTCTTCTTTATACTATATACATAATAAATCTTTTTTTAAAAAGTCTCATTTGCCATTGGCCAGAAGGAACAGAACTGTTTTATCTTCTGGGGTGATAAGCTTCACTGCTGAGCGGAGGGAGGGCGGAAGGAAGTGGAGGTTACGGGGCAGAGAGGATGGTACCAACACGGAACAAGAAAGATGAGAAATGGATGCAGCTGAGGCTAGCCTTTCCCAGTCCACTGCTCACCCCTCCCCAGGATGCCTTATTCTCCTTCAAATCCTTGTAGTGACTTTTGTTGACCTTAGAATGAACCAAGCTCTCCAGGTGATTCCAATGTGTGGCCAGGACTGAAACCATGGCCCTGGACCACGTTTGCAGGTGTAAAGGCAGGGGCTCTTCTGATGGACTGCATCCTCCACAGCATACACAAGGTGGGACTGAGGTCCCCTGGCAGTCCTACCTGGTCCAGAGCAAGAACTCCAGTAGGTAGAACCCGATGGCGTAGTCCCAAAACCAGTTAGAAGCAGAGGAAGGGGCCTGGGAGGGATAAGGTATTATGAATTAGGCATCAGAGGGTCAACTTCCTTCTGACTTGTTCATTATGATGTCCCATTAGAAGACTGTTGTTTTATTTTGTTTATTTTATTATTTTGTTTATGCTGGGGGAACATTTGTTGCATTCTTTTATGTTCCATTTGTTTAACTCTGTGAAGCTGTGTTACTGTACCTGTCTAAAACAGCTGATTGGTCTAATAAAAGTGCTGAATGGCCAACTGGTAGGCAGGAGAAGGGATAGGTGGGGCTGGCAAGTAGAGAGAAGAAACAGGAGGAAAAATTTGGGAAGAAAAGAGAGATTAACAAGAAAGAGGACAGAGGGCAGCAGCCAGCCATGGAGTAAGAGTACAAATAGGATATACAGAAGTAGGAAAAGGAAAAAAGCACAGAGGCAAATGGCATACAAGAGAATTTAAATTAAGAAAAGCTTGCAAGAAACAAGCCAAGCTAAGGCAGGACATTTATAAAAAAGAATAAGGTTCTGTGTGATTAATTTGCAGCTGGGTGGCAGCCCCCCTAAAAGAGCAAAGAGTAAAAAGAGAAAACAAAACAAAACAAAAAACCCCACCAACTACAGAAGGCATTCCCCAGGAGGACTTTATGTTAGAGGAGGAGGAGAGTGAGGTAACACACCTACCAGGGTCAGTGGAAGCCTCATTTCTCCATGGTAGAGCTAATTTCTATCATGTGGATCCCAGGAATTAAACTTAGATCATCAGGCTTGGGAGCAGCAAATGCCTTTCCCAGGTGAGCTCTCTCTCTGGCTTGCATTTACATCATCTGTCCTTTCTTCTGAGATTCTACAATCCCAGTGTTCATCAACCACCCCTTGCAAACTCTACATAGTAGCATCTGTCCACTACACAGTAGGATCTGGGATACTACTGACATTTATTTTTAAATTGTAGTTTTTTAAACATTTATTGTGTGTGTTTATATAGATGCACCTATGCACATGTGGCCAGAGGTCAATACTGAGTGCTTCTTTACTCTCTCCATCTTTGAGATGGTCTCTCACACTCAAATTGAAGCTTGCCAAGTAGCCAGACTGATTGGCCAGTGAATCCCAGGATTACTCTTAAATCTCCTTCCCCAAAGCTGGGATAACTGGTGTGTGCTACCACTGCATCCTCTTTATATTTATTTTTTCTAGATGCTGAGGGTTAAATGTGGGTCTTCATGTTTGGATGACAAATACTTTATCAACTGAGCCAACACCCCAGCTGGCAAGTGATGGCTTTGTTTGTTGAGGAACAAAATATTACTTTAACCATGTAAAGATGTGTTACATATGTTTATGTTGTGGACTATTACTTTAACTATGTAAAGGTGTGTTACATTTGTTTAACTGTGTAAAGATGTGCTACATTTGTTTATGTTGCATTTGTTTAACTATGTAAAGATGTGTTTCAGATTCATCTTGCCTGCCTAAGGCACCTGATTGGTCTAATAAAAAGCTGAGTGACCAATAGCTAGACAGTAGAGGCACAGGCAGAGCTGGAGTGCAGAGAGAATAAGCAGGAGGAGGAAGTTAGGCTGAGCGGAAAAGAGAGAACAAGGGACCAGCCAGGCAGATGCCAGCCAGGGGACATGGAGTCGGACATACAGAATGAAAGAAAGGTAAAAAGCCAAGACAAAACAGAGATGAAGAGAAACAGGATAATCTCAATGATAAGAGCTAGAGAGACAAGCCTAAGTAAAATAAGGCTGAACATTCATAACTAATAAGTCTGGGAGTCACGATTTGGGAGCTGGCTGGTAGTCCAAAGCCTGCTACATCTGTTCTCTCTGGCTGAGAAGCCCCTTATTTGCAAGATTGTGAGTACAGGAGACAAAAATGTCTCTTCAACTGAAGTGGAGGTGTTTCAGAAGGAGTGTAGCAAGGACTCTGGGGTCCAGCCCAGCTGTCTGACATGCAAATCCATCCTGCCTGCTCCTACATGGACTTCTGTTCTCTATGTCTCTCCCTCACATCTAGGCTTTCCCTTTGACACACTGGACCCTAACTTAGCCACCTTTCTTCTTGCCTTCTCTTCTGTCTCTTCCTCTATTCATGTCCAATGACAATCCCATTTCCCTGGCCATCAGGACAACAAATGTCAGCTACCCTGGGATGGGGAGGGTGTGCTGAGGATGGAGAGCATGTATGCTAGTGACCAGCAGCCCCCTGCTTCTGGATGCTGGGCAAGGTTGGACCCACACTGCAGTTACCTTGTTGGTATGGTCTTGGTAGATGATGCTGACGTTCTCACTGTGAGGAAACCAGAGGAAGCGGAAGTATTCTGACTTCTTCAGGTGGCTGTCCAGGTTGTCCAGGACCTGGCACAAGAGAAAAGTAGAAGGATCCTGACTGTCAACTTGATTTAATTGAGGAACATCTATATTAGTTAAACCCACCTGGGTGGGTCTGTGGGAGTATCTCCATAGAAGATTAGATTGTGCTGGCTCTGATCAAATCAATGAGCCAGGTTCTTTTCTTTTTCTTTTTCTTTTCTTTTTTTTTGGGGGACAAGTTTTCTTTGTGTTTATAGTCCTGGCTGTCCTGTAATACGCCTCAAACTCAGATCTGCTGCCTCTGCCTCCTGAGTGCTGGGATTAAAGGTGTGAGCTGCTGCCACCACCACCACCTGACCAAGCCAAGCTCTTGATGGACTCATAATGCAAAGGCATTATGGGAAGGCAGAAGCAGGGCATAACTCTGGTCCCTTGGCCTCCCCTTCTTCTGCTTCCTGCTGTCTTCTGTATTCTCACTGCCATGATGGGCAGAATGCCCTGAAACTGTGAGCTCAAAGAAACCCCGCCTCCTTTAAGATGTGTCTGTCACACATTGGTGACTATCATGCAAAAGAAACTGGTCCAGGGAGAGGCTGTTGGTAACAGGAAGAAGTCAGTGAACCCAAGTCAAGGCCTAGGTGTGTTTTGGTTTATTTCAAGTAGAAGAAAACACTGAGGTTATCTTACTATTACCAAGTAGCTTGGTATAGGTCTTAAAGTATGCTGAGTGTTAAAATTACTCACATACATATTGACTTCCCCAAGTAGCTTAGAGGAGATAAGTGACATCTTATCCTATCCTAGCTTATGGAATTGTTAGTGGCATCTATAAATTGGGGCCAATGTGAGTAACAAATGAGATTGCTATGAAGATCAAATGATGAAATATGGCCAGAAAGTATTTCAAATGGGCACAAAGGAGTCACTGTACAGGCTTCAAGTCGTGCATCTAGTACTACAGCTTTAACGCTGGCTGTTCTCACTGTCATCATCACCATCTTTCTCAACATCACTATCATCATCATCTTCTTCTTTAACTCCATTACCATCATCATCCTCACCATAGTTATCTTTGTCTCTATCTTTAACTTTAATTACCATCATACCATCACTACCACCATCATCATCACCACCATATTATCTTCATCACCATCATCATAGCTACCACCATCAGCATCATTATAGCCATCACCATTATCTTTGCCTTCATCATTGCTGCCATCACCATCATCCTCATGTTCATCACCATCATTCTCACCATCTCTTGTCTCTAATACACAGCACATCCTAACACCACTCATTATTGCCTACTTGGAGATAGCATCACAGCACAAACCATGTCTCCATGGAACCCACCAGGCATGTGCAGTACAAAGTTAGAACCCAGAGTATAGTCATGTTTGGGAGTTGACCAATGGCTGTGGGTTGAGGAAGAGTCCTGGTCTTGCAATGGGTTGTCTGAACTGAACTCTAGATCCCAGTATAGAATATAATGGCACCATTTTCTAGGCCCTGGATCTTGAGAGGCTTTTCACTTATTTACTTATCGTTCATCCTAAGGTGGCTCTATGATTCACAGGTAGCAGTGCCCTTTATGACCACGAGTCACTGCTGAATGGAACCATGCCAGGCCCCTGAGGAAAGCCCTTTCCCATCCAGGTTCACAAGCTTTGTTCATATGAGCATGCATGTATATATTTGTACTTCTGTGGAATCATGCATGTGTGAGAGTACACTATACATGCAAGTGTCCATGTGTTTGTGTGTGCATGAGTGTGCTTATGCACATGTGTGGGCTTCTATGCATGTTGGAATAGGGAAGGTGGCCTAAGAAGAAGCTCTAATGGACTCAAGATTTGTCTGTAATTGGTTTTAATGTTTCTGATTAGGTCAAAGGGGACAGGACAAACAGGTGTGCAGAGATCATCCAGCTCTTGTTCTTTAATGGTAATATGGAGGCTAATGCCCATCCTCTGAAAGAAAACACCAAGCCCTTTACCTGTTGGTCAAAAGCTTCAGATTAAGCATCAGTACATTCTATCTGGGCTTAGAGCAGAACAAAAGATTCAACATGCAGCATGCAAGATTACAACCTCTCTCTGATGAAACATGGTCCTAGCTCCCATCCCCTCCTGGTCTATAATGGTCCCTCTCTCCTTAACCTGTAGACCCTTTCTACAGCTATTCTCATGGAGGTCAGCAATGGCCTCCTGGGATTGATCTGACCTGGATATTGATCTCTGATTTCCTGCAGCAATTCTGTGGACACCCATTACCTATTGCTTTGGGAACCCAGTCTTCTCTTCACCATCTTCATTCCTGTCTAGCTAACCCCTCTGTGCTCTCATCAGCGAAATGCCCCATCTTCAAAGGCCCCTTTCTTTCACAAAAGCCCACTGGGGGGGGTGGTAGTTCCTTTCATTGATCAGTTTCCTAGAGGGTTGAAGCTCCTTGCCATTGGCTGATCTGTATCTACCAGATTTCTATACTGAATCCCTAACCTCTGCTCCTCAGAATGGGACCATGTTTAGAGATTGGTCCCAGATCTAAATCTGTGGTGCCTTCCATGGTAAGGGGGTCCTGGCATGTCCCACCTCCATAGGACAGGTGGGAGTCAATGCCCTTAAGAAACCAGTCCTTTTACCTTGGGCATCTATCTACCCAAACCCCTTTCACATGTCAGTAACCCCTGAGGTTCTTCTGGGTTTTAAAGCCCATCAGATATCTGACAACAGTTTTTCTTGGGCCAAGAAAGAAAAGGACAGTGGAGTGAGACCCTCCTCCTTTAGGGTACCAGAGGTCCACAGGAACTGTCTGAGGGCCAGGGTCCCTTAGCAGGACCCTCTGTTTATTTTTCAGAGGCTGGAAAGTGGAGAAAAAAGACTAGTACCTCCTTGAGGGTTGAAGGAAAGGATGTCTCCTGGAGGTGGAACTGTGGCACACACTGTAGGGTCACGGTGAGGATGATGCCCAGACAGCCCAGGTGTACCCGAGCAGCCTGGAACACATCTGCATTGCTTGATTCAGAGCATTCTAGAACTGCCCCATCAGCTGTCATCAGGGACAGGGCCACCACCTGTCAGTGGGAGAGGTGTCACACTTAATAGCCTGCTCAGAATCACCCCACTTTCTGGCTTGGCCTTACAACAAAGGCCAGGCAGCACTTACCCCCAGAGGCCACCATGGCTAGACACACAACTTCTCAGCCAGATCTATTGGTACTACCTGAGAGGGCATTCTGGGAACTGGGTAAGAAATAGGTCAGAGGAAGCTGCATCTGGCATCAGGGCTCAGCTCTCAGTAGAGTGGAACCCATCATCATGTGATGTCACATGGGACCCTGCTAGCTTGGCTTGTCCTCTGTCTTTCTATGGCCTCACAGTCAAAAAGTAGCTAGCCTCTGCTTCCTGGAGATGCTCTGGGGACACAGATTGATGTTTGACAAGGCCAAGTGAGCACACATGTGCCCTGAGATGGGACAGTGGATCTGGATCCCAACTGCTTGCCCAGTCTCATGGAGTCTTCCTCTTCAACAGAGGACCCGCCCCCTCTCCCCTAGGAAATGCATTCTCCTGCCTCATCTCACCTGACCAGAAAGTTTGGGTTTCTGTAGTATTGAGGCTTTTGTTTGCAAACTGATGGAGGTCCCTACTTCCAGAAGGGCTCTCTCTCATGGCTATTGAGGTTCTTCTCTGTACTCTGCTATCTGCTAATTTGGATGGAAATTGCTTCTGACATGTGCAGTTGGCGGTTGGCTGCTCAGGGAGAGAACAGCAACAGCTGAACGAATCCTGATTAACAATGACCAGAGAGCGGAGAGGAAGAACTGACAGAAATGGGACACTGTGGCCAACTGTGGTGAGAGGGGGCATCCTGGGATTTGTTCCAGAAGCTAGACACTGACCTTGCCAGATGATAGTCATAACTGCCTAGGAAGGTAGGTAGATCAAGCCAGAAGCCTTCGATAAGCTGATGCCAGAGCTGTCCACCTGTTCACCTTGCTTCTGTGGTTTGGCTTGAATCTAAAATGTTCGCTAAAGGTGCATGCCTTTCCCAGGCCCCTCCACTGCTACCCTGGGGTAGTCCCATCCCCTGCCTGGCTTCTGGTTTTAACTTCCAAGAAACTGGTACCCATTGCCCTGTGCTGCCTATAAGGATATGTAGGGGTGGGGATGAGAGTGTCTCTTGGGATGACAAGGATTGACAAGCTTGGGGCACCTTCAAGCCTGGTAAGGTTTAGGAAAAAAAGTGGTGTTTCTGGTGGCATTGTCAAGTGTCTTGGGCCCATGTGGAACTGGACCTACCCTGGACTTAGGGGACCCCAGTTGGGTGGCCATGGACACAGGAGACTCACCTGGGTGGCCAGGATACCATGCTTGATCCCTGTGTTATGTGTTCCAGTTCCAATGACACCAGCAACTGTCACATCGGACACTGCTCCTAGACTGGGCTCAGCAGGTAGAGCAAAAGGCACATTAGAGGCCAGTTAACTTCTCGGGCCCCAGATGCAGTAGGTACTCCTTGGAACAGAAGACTCCTTTCTGCTTGAGAATCTCCCCTTCACCTCTGAAGGCCCAGTTTGTGGTCAGCCTATCCCTCTGAACCTCAGTTCCCTGATCTCCAGGACCAGGAGAGAACTGATTGGGTCATGGGCCAGTTTTCAGGGAGGCCCAGCTGTTTAGCCTGAGATTTCTGCAGCCTAATAGGCTCTCTCCCTCCAACTCCCACAGGCATCTTCTCTAAGCAGAGCCACGTGTTCTGGCTGGGATTCCTCTGCTGCCAATCCTCCAAGATTCAAGGTACCACCCTGCTTCTAAATACAGATATCCCAGCATGTCTATGTGGATGAGCCTCCCTGTGCTGGAAAGGGAAGGGAGGGAGAGGGCCCAGTCACCTGTCTTATTTGGACACAGATTTCTCAGGGCTAAGCTCCTGAGACTGGGGCTGTAGGCCCAGGATGAGTAATGTTTAACTTAGGATGCCCTGAAGCCTTTTGGTGCCCTCAATATGTCATTGACATTGGACCCACTGCCTGCACAGTACTGGTCAGTCTCTGCATCCACCTGTCCCTTGCTGGAGCTTCTTGAAGGTGGAATCTGGGTTTCATTTGCTATTGCTTCTCCAGAGCCTGCACACGGTCTGTACATGGCAGTCACCCTATGAATATCCTAGCCATCCTGACCTTTGGAAAGAGATGGGAACAATGGTTTTCGTAGTGTAGAATTGTGGGGCCTATGCTAGCAAGGCTGAGGTAAGATGATCACAACACTTAAAGACCAATCACAGATTTCCATAGGGTTATTTTCAGCTGCAGTGAGATTTCTACACCGGTGTTCAAATAATTATTAGCCAAATATGAGCCATAGACAATTTGCACTGGTATAGATGCATGTATATTGATATAAATGTGAAATTATATGTCTGTTTGAGGTAATTCAAGTCTAAATTTTATATATCTAAGGTAATTTGTATATTGATACAAAATTAAATCTGTAATTGCCATATTTTGCACATGCTTCTACTTCCGTTTAAAATAGTTTGCACACTAATGCACATTAAGCATGTTATTGTCATTTCCTATACAATTTCTACCTCTGTTTAATTATACCAGTCATAATATATAATCATACTAATCATAATATATGCATATATTCTATTCCTGTTTTAAGATGTTTTGTATACCTCTGTTTAAATATTTTGTATAATAATATATATTTAAGATACTGTTGTCATTTTGCACTACATTTACCTTTGGTTGATATTTATATGATTGTCATACTTAAAGTCATTATTCAGAGCTGCACACCTATTTATAGATTGTGTATTTTTACAATGTAAGTCTTTGAGATGATAAAAATTACAGGTCACAGTAACTACGTTTGCCATGTGAAAGTCATGTTGTTTAGGTTTCTCAGGTATATAGTAAAATATATCAGAAGACAAGAGTCTTCAACCACTTCACAGACCAGAAAAAACATGGAATTTAGGGTTTTGTTACTCAGAATTGGCCCTGAGAGACACGGCAACTCCTGGCATCACTGTTCCTTTCCGGAGATGGTGTTGGGCATCAAGGACACTCCACAAGGAGTTTGTCTTCTTGGCAAACAATGGCCTGTTGGGCAAAGAACTGCCCTTGCCTCTACTACTGACAGTAGGCACACTGTCCAATCCAGACAAGCAAGATAGAGACTGCCAAAACTTGCCAAGAAAGGATAAGACAGTTTCTCAAAATGCCCTACTTCTTAAAAAAAAAACTGCCAAATATCCTAGGCCTGTAGCCAAAAAAGGTAAATATTCCAATGTTGTAAAAAAACCTTAAGTGACTGTCCAGTCAGCTGACTGTCGCTATCCTCTCCTAAATCTTAGGAGCTACTCTCTTGTGCTTCCAGCATATTCCGGTAATATATTTTCCTTCTCAGGTCTTTGATGGAGTTAAAGATTAGATAGTTAAAGTTGCTACCATCTCATATCTTAGCTAAGAGCATTCAAGTGTTAGATTTATATTATTCAAGACAAACAGCCTTAAAGTAACCCCTGTACATTGCCACTTACCAATATTCTAAACATTTAAGATATGCCTTATGTTTGTTGTTTGTTAATTGTACTTTGACCTTGTTTATGTTATTGCCTTTTCCTCTCCTAGATATTAACATATAATTATTTCTATTATATATAGTCTTATACATAGTTTTTAAATGTTCCTAGTTAGACAAAAGCAGGAGATGTAGTGGGATTCAGGCGTTATTGAGGGAGACCTAAAGACATAGCTTCAGGGTCTTGGACCCTGAATGGGGCGTGGCCAGCCCCCACTAAGACCCCTGTTGCACACTGACCTTCCTTCCTGTTTATTTCTACATTCTTGGAGAGAGGATTGGATCATCCTGCATGGGACAGTTCCACTCTCCAAGAATTAAGGTTCCACTCTCCTTAGGGTTCAATTTGTATAAGTGAGTATTTATATAACCCTTTAATAAATATTAACCCTTTATATAATCTATTACAGGTAAATAATTCTGTAATGAACAGTGCTTTCTCTCAGGTGAAATGCAGTCACAGAGTCACCTTGTTAAGCTGCATTTGACTGCTGTGTAAATAGGAACCCCTAGGACTGATGTGAGAAATGAGAAATACATTGGAATGGAAGGACAAGGCCATGGCATGAAGGACCACCTTGGTCTTCATCTTTCCCTCCCCCTCAGTGGGTATTTTGCCTGTCTTTGGGCTCTGGAGTTGTATATTGCCAATTTTTGAAAAGACTCAACACTCAAGTGTCTCATCCTGGTTCAAGATCATTGCTCAAAACCTCCGCTATACTTCCACCTGTTCCCCCCGCCCCAACCCATGGGGCATGATGAGAAAGGCACCTTTAGTAGGAAAGGCAGAGCTTTGAGGAAGGGGTACACTCAAAAGAGTGTGACTGTCTCACTGCCAGATCCTTGAATTTGGGGCCCAGAGCAAGGAGAGGAGAGGCATCCCTGGCCCACTTGGGGCCGGAGGAGGGACTCTTACTTAGGCAGGGCCAGGCCATGCTTGTCCAGCTGTGGGTGCAGGTCAGCCAGGAGGATACCAGCTTCCACTGTTACCTGCTTCTTCTCCTTGTCCACCTGCAAAAGCCAGCACAGGATGGGAGGAGCTGGACCCTCGGTCTCCATCAGTCCCCTCTGGAATGTGAATATGGCTATCCTACCTAGCCTGTGGTCAGCTAGAGTCACTTTTTAGTCTAAATGGGGGTCCTGAGCCCAAGAATGCTAGGACGTTGGGAAAAATTTTGTCCTTAAAACAGTCTTACTATGAAGTGCAGACTGGTCTCAAATGTGCAGCCCTCTTGCATCCACCTTCCAAGTGGAGGGATTACAGATGCATGCCCCAGTTCCTTGGTGCCACAAAGTCAGTTCTTTATTTAGTATTGGAAAAGAAACCTGGGCTTTTACACATGTTGGGCAAACACTCTCTGCTTGAGCCTCACTTCTAGCCCTTTAGAGATGTTCAATGCAACTGTTCTTTTCACAGGCAAAGGAAATGAGAGCCAGAGAAGGGAAGAGCTTTGCCCTGGGACACTGGGGCTAGGATGGGGACTGGGCCACACCCATGCTCCTCACCTTGTCCACACTGGGAAAATGGGACAGGGTCTGTTGCCACATGGCCTGGCTGTGCTATTTGGAGAACAAAGTCTGTGCTGCTCTCACCCTGAAGACCTGGGCAATGGCTAAGAGCTGGGAAGGGAAGAGAAATGGCTAAGCATAACTGCTGGGTGTCTGCCCTGGCCATGTCAGGTACCATCGCCTGAGATCCATCTGCAGCCAGACGCTATGCCAAGATCCAAGGTCATGCACACAGAAAAGTCAGTAGCAGAGCTGGGACAAGAATCTACCCCCCCTCCAATACTAAGCTCTTGCTCATCCAGCCACCCAGGACACAGAGGTCAGGAATTTCAGTTGCAGGTGGAAAGTATTCCCAAAGGAAGCTAGTGGTTGTTCTGAGTCCAGCTTTACTGTTGTTTGCTGTGTGACCACAGGTGAGTCACTGCCTGTCTCTGATCTTCATTTCTCTATTTGTAAGCCTGTTCAGTGACATTTTGAGTTCTGTTGTAGCACAAATTTGGGTAGTATAAAATGACTTAGAGTCAAATGTCAGGGGAAGGCTGAAATATTAGAGAGGAAGCACTATAGTCAATTTTTATTTAGTTTTGAAACTTGTTTAGCCTTATTTTTGATCACTTTTGTCTCTGTTGGGTTTTTAGAGCCCTTGTATGCCCTAGCTCAACTAGGTTAGGATTAAAGGCGTGTAGCCTTGAACTCACAGAAACAGAAGAAGTTCTGTCTCTAGAGTTATGGGATTAAGAGTGTAGGTCACCACTCCCTGGCTTTCCCTGTGCTGGGATTAAAGGTGTGTGTGATTGACTCAGCTGTTTATCCTTTTATACAGGATCAAGAATTTACTGAGCTGTCTGCCTTGCATTTGACTGTGTGCTCCCTCTGATATTTCAGGATTTATTAAATATCTAACAAATATCCACAGAGTTCTTCAGGATTAGTACCTCTTTGGATGAGGTGGAATGGATGCTGTAACAAGAGATAGGGTGGGCATCTCTGTGACCACAAACTGCCAGAGAGACTTGACAAATGGCCTGAGCAAGCCCACCCAGGGAGGGATTAGATGACAGTTACTCAGGGGAAGGTCAGGGATCGGGGTGTCACTCTGAGGATCTAGAGCAGAAAGAGGCTGAGAACTGAGGCAAAGGCTGAGAGATTTCAAGCATGGCATCTGGGACATAGGCTGAAGCTATTCAGCTTAGGAACAAGCTGGGAGTGGGGGTGCAAGGGCCTTAGTACCTGGAGAACCCGGTTCATCTTGCCCATGTGGATCATGAAGCCATCGGTGCAGGCGATGTCTGAAGGCGAGTGGCCACCACCTACCACCTTTACTCTCTTGTTCTGTTGCCGGGCCAGGGCCAGCACCTGTGGAGACATGTCAGTCAGGATCTTTAGGGCTGGGTGTAGCCTGTGGAGTGCGGGAGAAATTGGAGGGGGTGCCTTTGGCATTAGTCCATCTTGTCTGGCTCTAGAAAGCCAGAGAGATGGACTTCCAGGAAAGCGGGGACAGAGAACCACAGTCCCAGTCTGTGACTTTTGCTCCTCCTGCTCTGGGTCTGCTTTCGGTTCTAGACGAGATCATGCTATGCAGTCCAGCCTCTCCTCTAGTTTGTGACCTTCCTGCCTCCCTAATGGTGGAATTACAGAGTCACCATATGGGCCATTTTGAAGGCTCCTTCTTTTTGAGACCTCTAAGCCCAGGTCGGCCTCAGACTCACTGTGGAGTCAAAGCTGGCCTTGAACTCCTGATCTTCTTGCCTCCTCCATGCTGGGATCACAGCCTATGTCACCAAGCCAGTGTGTGTAGCACTGGAGGTGGAACCCAGGGCTTTGTGAATGTTAAGCAAGCAAGCCTTCCAAAGGTATCCTAGTGACGGGATAGACCCATGTGCCTCAACATGGCTTTAAAGACCCTTAATCTAAAGGCCCCTAGAGAATGATGATTATGGCTGACTGTAGCCCATCCCGGGGCTGGCAAAGCTAGATCATGTCTGGAGGTATTTGGCTGAATAAACACATGGGTCCTCAAAGCTATTTCAGTGAATCCACTTCTTCCTCGTTTCTCTACCCAAACACATTTTACAAATTGTATCATTAAATTTATGTGTTCCATTGGCAATTGGGCATGGACTGAGAAATGCTGTCTGTACCACCTGCTCCCCCCAGGGTACATTTTAGGCTGAGGCTGAGCAAGACATTATGTAACAATCCTGGAGCTGCTTGGTCACACACCTATTTTCATTTTCACTGCATTTTATTGGTCCTCCAAGGAAACACTACTCCTTACCTTCTTAGTACCACAAGGTCATGTGGGCTAGCATTCCTCAGAAACCATCTTCTTAGGTAGCCATGACCGAAGCACACCCCTGGCTCCCTCCCCATTCCCTAAGTGCCCAAGCTCCATCAAAGTCACTTTGTTTTCCAGCTTCTCACTCATACCATACATGGTGCTGCTTTCTTGTCTCTTAGGGGTATGGGTACAGTCCTCAATCCCTACAGCAGTGTCCTTCCCCAGCAACCCTGGTCCTTCTCAGAAAGTCATCTCATATGTAAGTGTAAATGTGTGTTTTCACATGTGTGTTTATGTATATGTACAAGCCAATGTACATTTATGTGAATTAATGTGTATGTGTGTGTATGCACAGAAAGTCATCTCATATGTAAGTGCAAATGAGGGGTTTCACATGTGTGTTTATATATATGCACAAGCCAATGTACATTTATGTGGATGTGAATTAATGTGTATGTGTGTTTATGCACAGGCCTACTCAAGCAAGTGCACAGGCCTAAGTGCATATATGCGCATAAATGTCCATTTGCACAGTGATCTGTGCACCCAGGCCTATTTGTGTTCCTGTGCATAGATGTATATGTATGTGTGTGAGTGCATTTGCACAGTAGCATACAGATGGACCTATGTGTGCATATGCACATGGATGTGTACATGCATAGGTCTGAATGCATATATGTTCATGCATGCATGTGCAGAGGTGTGTGCATGGAGTTCATTGCAGAGTTTGAGAGGGGTGCAAATATGGCTGCCCTTGGCACATTGCTGTGCAGTCTTGGTGTGGGCATGCCAAATTACTATAGGCTGCTGGGTAGACCGGGAGCTGGGGAAAGCCAGAAGAGGAGCTTTGCATTTACCCAACCAGGTCAGCAGTTAGGGATTGAGGTAGGCCTACTATGGGGCCAGACTGTGGCTTCAGGTTGTGCAGCCCATGTGGGGATGATGGACCCACCTCTCTGACCTCCTCCACTGATGTGGGCTGATAGTACATCTCTGGACAGCAGCCATAGGTCTTCGCCCAGTTTTGGAACCGGACCCCTTTGTACCCATGGACCTGTACCAGGAAGAAAGTCAGGTTTCAGCAGGCTGGTAGCCACTCTGTCCTAATTGCATGCTGTCATATTACCAACCCCACACCTCATCACAGAGAGGGGAGGACATGGTCACAGCACACAGCTCCAGCTCACTTTGGCTTCCACTGTTCATGGGTCAGGGCCACTTAGGAAGATCAACTAGGCAGGGGCAGCTCTGAAGCTGGCAGCCCACACCTTGTGATTCCTCCTGATCAGACAGATGGGAAGTCTGCCCATTCTGAGTCCAAGAGGATGAGCCAGATAAACCAGGACTCAGGTCAATCCCTGCTCCAGGCATATTGTTGACAGTCCAGCAGATAAGAGATCAGTAGCCCAGCAGGGCTGTAGGGAAAGGAGTATAAGGGGTGGCCCTGGAGGCAAGGGCTGGGGTCTGGCTTCTCTAGCAAGGTGTGTCTCAGGGGCTAAACGGCCTCCAGCCTGGGAATCAGAATCCTGTTTGTAGCAAAGCACTGTATATCACCCAGACACTGCTGGGTTTTCTATGTGTCATATCTTACTAGCTCCTACAATAATGTCACCAAATAGAGGCTATTAGTCCTCTTTGAGGTGCCAAGAATCAAGAAGGCTCAGAAAGGTAAAGGATCTCCCCAAGTTGGCAGAGACCCAAAGAGGGTGTTAAGGGTCCAACCCAGGCCATCATCTCTCATACCTCTTCTAAGACTTCCCCAAGTGCACTTGGAGGGTCCTCATGATCCCTCCCAGGACCCCAGCCTTGGCTTGACTTTACCCTCCCACACGTGGTTCACAGGTGCTGCCTGGACACAGCTGGCCAGATCTCCTGGTTGCAACAACGGCCCCTACCATTCCTACCATGGTTCCAGTGGTCTGTTGTCTCAGATGGCTTGACTTGAAGCGTTCCCAAAGAAAGTCAAACAAAACCCTAGGCAGCAGGTACAGTGGTCAAGCAACCTCAGCTCTAGGTTACCTCAGGCAGAATGGGACTGACTGGATGTTTAGCCACTTATATCAAGGCGGCAAAGGCAGGTAAACAGTGCTGAAGAGGCTCCTCCCCTTGCAGGATTCAGGCTATCCCTGAATAGCAGCTTGGCCCTGCCCCCTGCCTGGATGCCTGGAAGGCTGAAAGATTCAACAGTAGTTCCTAAAACCCAGTGTCTGAGCCTTGGAGGTTTGGAGCCAAAGGACACCAAACCACTCTCATACCAAGGCTGACCGCCTAGGCTTCTGGCTTTGACACAGCAGGCGTCATGGGTTCTTCAAAGCGCTGATACTAAGTCCTCCAAACAGATTCCTGTTTCCCTAACCCTAACCCTAACCCTAACCCTAACCCTAACCCGAACCCTCCTGGCCTGTGGTGGTTGTGGGAGGGAACTGCTGAGTGACAGTCTAGTGCCATTTAGAATACTTGTTTCCAAAACGGCCATTTTGGTTAAAAATCACAGACATCTATCTCACTTGGGCCCACAAGATAACTAATAGCAGGATGCGTCCCTGATACCTCTGCCTTCACCGGGTCTCTGATTTGAAGGCCTGGAGACAGGTCATTGTCCTTAGAGCCACCTTGGATTCTTTTTGTTTGGTTTGTTTTTGTTTTTTGAGATAGTTTCTCTGTGTAGCCCTGGCTGTCAGACTAGCCTTGAAGATCCACCGGTCTTCTGTGCTGGGATTAAAGATGTGTGCCACACACACTTAGAATACTTTGGATTCTAAGAACAGCAAAACCTCAGTATAGACAACCCTCAAAATAAGGGCAATTATCCATGGAGGTGAAGCTGTGTTCTGGAGCCCAAGGACTCATCTCTTGAGAACTAAATGCTCTTGTGTAGAGGGGGAAAAAGGCCTTGTGCACACACATAAGCCCTGAAGAAGTCAAAAAAGTTAAACTCACAGTTTCCCTGCTTTAATAATAAATAAATAAATAAATAAATAAATAAATAAATAAATAAAGCTAATCTTATTAAAACAAGACAGTAATACTGAATGTCTGGCAACCCTGTCTCTAGAGAACACTAGCAGGAAAAACCTGCCTGGAAGAAAGGTCAGGAACAGCTGTGGCTGCTGTTGGTAAAAGGCAGCACCTATGAAATTTCTTAGTTCTAATGAACCCTCTGCTTATTATTTATGTCTTCTTTTTAGACTAAGGAGACAATGGCAAGTCTCTAAGATATTTTCAGTTAGAATGGATTTTTGTATGATAAATACCTAAGGTTATAAAGGTATACTCAGATTAACAAAAATTAACTTAGAGATGTATGTCTAAAACTGTAAAATCCTAATCTTATAAAAAACTTATAATTTGTTGTAAACAATTAAAGATAATTAAGATGTGCAAATTAATGGTCACCTTATAGATGATCAATGTGATATAGATCAATAGACGGTTAATGTACCCAAAGCTAGATTTGTAGTCATTCTAAGTACTACAAATATGATTTCATTTAAAAAGACAAGCTTTGAACTTCTATAGATGTTTTTCAAGGCTACCTGAAAGTCAGCCTTGGGACCCCTGTGACACCAGAATCTTACTCTAGCCTAAGGATCCCCAGTTTTCATGATTTCTGTTAAGTGAATTCAGACAAGATCCACAGTACATAATGCAGAAGACAGGCAGAAATAACTTGATGAATTTTTGAGGGTAAGATTGGGCAATGGCCAAGGGACCATTACCTCTTAGCGTGATGGACAGTGGCCAAAGGCACCATTGTGCTGACCATCATTTTAGGTAGTTAATACTATTTCTTAAGATTTCTTAAGAATAGACAGCTTTCCTGAGTCTCACGCGCGACCCTGCCTGCAAGGACGGCACGAAACCTAGGCTTCTTCCTTCTATGGTTTATTCGGGCATTTTACAGAAGCTTCTATTTTTCTTACTACTACTACCCCCCTACTACTGCTACTAACTAACTACGGGGAGATCCCACTCAATAGCTTAAAAGCTCTCAGGGCTTCAAAACCAAAATATACCACGTAGGTACTTGCTCATAGGTCCACGTTCGAGATAGCAAGCCACAACTCAAGGCCAAGCCAAATAGGGAGTTTGCTTATGGCAAGAGAGGGATAGTTTATGTTCAAGAGAGCACTTTCCCATGAAGGGCAGAAGGCACAGTCACAATGACTCAGCTCTCAACACCTGAGAAACAGTTTTCTGCCCAGGTGATTGACAGACCCATTTGAACCAACTCTTAAGGGAAGAGGCAATGGTATACCATTGTTGTTTACTGGAATGCCATGGCTAGATGGGAATCTCATGACCTTTTAGGCAGTTCAGAATGTTGTGTTTCTAACCAAAATCAGAGACACTCATGTTCCATCCTTTGACCACTTATTAAAGACCTGCAGTTTTCCAAGCTGCTGCTGAGGAAGAGAGGTCCTGGGGATGTCTAGACAAACCAGGCTATTGCCTGGCCCCTCAGTGCCCCGTGATATCATTTACCCTCCCATCCTAACCCCAGTCTCTCCAACTTCATTCCAACTGTGTTACTTCCTCTTCTGTACTTTCTCTTTCCCACAGAGTTAGGTGAAATCCTCTTTTTGATGAACCATGTGTGGGCTTTCATGTCTAGTGCCATGGCACAGGCCTGGGAACTCAGACCTGTTTGTGGGCCCCCTGCCTCCTCTGCCCAGGTTTTCAGAACCCAGCTCCAGGCCAGAGGCTTTCTTGCATACAATGGGATACTTCCTCCCCAACTGAAGACAGTCACATCAATGGTATACATTTCTTTTCTTAAAAAATAAAAAAGTTCATTGAAAGAAAAATCAGCAAAAATGGTGTACATTACTTAATTTGATGTGCATTCTTCTCTCTGTGTGATTGAAGGCCAGGGTTTATTGTATATTTCTTCCCGTAGCAGACACTCAGCTTGTTAAATAACCGCTGTAAACATTTATTGACAAGAAAATCAATGTCAATGGTCCAGAGTTCACCAAAGGGCTGGGGTCATGACCTCTCTCTCTTAGACTTGTTTACTCAGGAGAATGAAATCGTTCATATCATCTGTACTCTGTAATGGAATACATTTGGTTGGAACAGCCATGCTCTCACCATGTACATTCTGAAGGGAGCCTAGTGCTCTGAGGTCGGGGTGTAGCACTTCTGGCATGAATGAGGCTATTCTAAAGGGAGACATTTGTACCCCTCTCTTTGACACTCAAGTTATTGGAACAATGACCCCAGGAATGGGAATCCCATGATGGGGAACAGGACGGGAAAGGCTGAGGTTCAGATGTCCACCAGAGGAGGACCTTCTTCCCCAGGAGGAGTCCTGCATGTCAGTCCACCTTTCTTGAATAAGGCAGCTACTCCCTATGGTCTGCTGTGGTTTTTCAGGTTGTGTCCTGCTCTCAGTGACTCTGGTTTCTAAGTAACAGTTGGGCTGCATTTTGAGGATGGAGGATGACTGTATCATGACTGACACATAAACAACATGGTGGAGCCCTAGCTGAGTATCAGGGTTTGATGATTTAATTCCTAAAAGCAGAAATGCTGCCATCTTATGTGGTGATTTGTTATTTAATAAATATAAATATGTTTAATAAAATCTGAAATATTCATGAGATTAACACACAGTCAAATTCTAGGCAGACAGCTCAGGAATTTCTTGATCCTTGAGTACAAGGACAAACAGCTGAGATTCAATAGCACACACCTTTAATCCCAGCCAGCACAGGGAAAGCCAGGAGCAGTGACCTAATCCCATAACTCCAGAGACAGAATTTCTGTTTCTGTGAGTTCAAGACTAGCTACAAAATAAAATTATCACACCTTTAATCCTAACCTGAATGGGTTACAGCTGGCAAGAAGGGTATTTAAGACCAACCGAGGCAGAAGCGACCAGGAGCGAGGCTGAGGAAGTTGAAAGACAGCTGGGTGAGATTTGACTGTGGTGTTTCCTCTTCCTGATATTTCAGCCTTTCCCTGATATTTGGCTCTGAGTCTCTTTTTTTATAATCCGAATTTGTGATGCAATCTTATATGCTTGTCCAAGTGGATTGGGACCAGATGAGCACATGGGTGTATTAAAATCATATTAATAAGATGAGCCTAAGAACCTTTTGAATATACCAGACTGAGAAGGGTACAACTTCCCCAAACTTCATAAAAAAAAAAAAAAGGTGGACATCAAACACTGAGATGGCAAACCCCACTGACATGCCATTGGACCATCCAGTGCATCCATGCCCCACAGTCTGCTCATCCTCTTTACAGCATGCTGTACAGCTCCCAGTTTCAGGATCTCAGTATTCCACACCGTTCATGGATCATGGATCTAGGACACCAGATGAAGAGCATGAGCACATGTATTCTTTGAAGCTACTGAATTGAAATGAACACACATGGAGCTTCCCAGAAATGCTCTTTCTGTGAATTGTCTCTGAATTTGACATTTTGAGAGTGTTCCAAGCAGCCACACCGGATGCTGACATGCTTTGCCCTCCCACTTGGCCAATAGCATCAGGGAAAAGGAGCTCCTTCTTAAAAAAGCCTGAACTCTATCTAACCCAGTAACTTTAAAAACAAGACATATTTTTTTTTTTAGCTAATTAGGAATGCATTTACTGTTATTGACCTCAGCACTCCAAAGTACCATCCTTGGCAGGCTGAGTCTCTATTAAGCTGATGGACAATGGACTGCTTGGTTAAGAAGGCTCTCTCCCTGCCTGCCTGATCCCCCTGCCTCTTACTCAGGCACAACACCCACAATTTCCTTTCTCAAACTTGTCCTAGAAACCCTTTTATTTCCCAAGTCTGGGATTACAAAAACACACCACCAAATGTGACATTTTATATTGGGTACTGTGCATCACTTTTGGGTCTTCAAGTTTCCAAGGCAAACACTTCACTTACTCAGCCATAGTCCTAGATCTTGGGCTGTTTGGGGGCCTCTAAATATCCATTTAGTCTTCACCTCTCTGTGTGGCCTAGCATCCTTACTGCTATGAGGTTCTTTTGAAATATACAGACATACCCCCAGTTTCTACCAACCCAAAGATTGAAAATGTCATCAGATGTCATCTGAAGCTTGGAACCAAGATTTTCTGTTTTTGCTGTAACTACTTACCCAATCTTATCACTGATGTATTTAGAAAGGGTCCTAATTTATGGTTTTCTTTACTCTGTTACTATAAAAAGTCACAAAACTAAGCTGAGCGTGATGGTGTATGCCTTTAACCCCAGCGCTCAAGAGGTAGAGACAGATGAATTTCTATGAGTTCCAGGCTCCAGGCCATTCAAGGTTACATAGTCAGACTTTGTCAAAACAAACAAAACCATAATCATTTGGAACTTGGTATTTGGGGCAACTTGAATCTGTGTTCCCAGGCTAGGCTCACTCATATTTAGCTTCTGAGTTAACTCTTATTCTCTTTCAGGTGATAGCTGTACCTTTGTTGCATTGACAGTTAATAAAACAATCCTGCTATACTTCTCTTGGACTGCCCTTTGTTATAGATGCTCAAGCCTTGATCCTGATGGGGGTGAGAAAAATAATTGTGTTCTCAGAGGGCAGGGGATTTTAAGGCAAGTCTCTGCAGCTGATGCTGGGATAGAGAGGGTCATCCTAAAGGCATTTCACCATAACAAATGCACCAGGCAATCAGCTTAGAGAGAGAGGAGGTTAGTTCCAGCTTAGATCGCCATTAAAGGTCTGTGCCCTGTGACCAGACCTTCTGTTAGGCTACACATCTTAATTTTCTGGCACTTCCAAAGGACACCGACTTAGAGATTAAGACTTTAATATACACGTGGGGACATGGTAGATGCAAACTACAGCCACATGCCCAAAGCTGTACTGTGAATATAGTTAAGCTCTTGGATACTTAAAGGGATCATCTTATTTAGTTCAGTACCTTGTGTCTCTTGAGAGCTCTGGATTTGGTGCCTTGGGAGCAGGGAAGGGGTGGGACATTGATCATCCTCTGGATGCTGAATTTGCAGTTGGAGGTTTTTGATGAATATTGTGTTGGCTTATTAATTACCAGCCCACTCATTTGTAAGATTCAATTACAATGGAGAATCAATGGACACCTTCTGCAAGGTGATGAATGCGAGGCAAGAAATAGCAATGGGAGGCTGTAGATCCGGCAGTGATAGATGAGAGCCTGCCCAGTCTGTGGGTTGACCTCAGTCAGGAGTCTGATTTATTAAGAGCCAACCTCACCCCAGAAGCAGCTGCTATTGATGACTACAGGGGCACATTTCAGTGCCTGGGGCCCTGCGGAGACCTCCACAGAGCTCTGATCTGGTGCTTAAAAGAATTAACAGATGCCAAAAGGCAGTAAGAGAGCGCATGGGTAAATAGTTCTGCCCACTCACATGAAAGTCCATGATGCCGACAGGGCGTAGGCGTAAAGGCGAGGGCCAGAAAGGAGAGGATAAAAGGGCTTGCGCTCCTGGGTATGTGCCAGCTGTTATCCGATTCAAGTTATCAAAGGAGATGGCTGCATTTCACAATGTGATGTAAGTGCCCTGATGATCTGTCTGTGCTCCTGAATCCAGCATTAAAACCTAACACACATGGTTCAAGCTTTTAGTATGAACTCCTGACCTTTGCTCTCCAAGGCCTGGGTTGATTTATTGTCTGTCATGTGGGACTTTGTAATGATTGAAAGGGCTCCTGCATGTTTCTTACCATGGTTCACCTATTTATGATTGGTATTAAATATGAGAACACCTGGCAATTATCATCATCCTTGTTACTGTTCTTAAAGTTGTCACACTACGTCATAATTGTCTAGTTCTGGTCTGATGCCCTTCTGTGAACATCTCCAGGATTTAAGCTGTATTTCATCTTTTAGTTTTATTTCTGCTGCCAAAACAGGGCAAAAGAAGATACCCAGCAGAGGCTGGATAGCTGGGGAAGAGAAAGGAAAGAGTTTGAGGAAAGGAAGGAAGAAATAAGAGGTGAAGACAGCAAGGTATGCTTCTGAATGACTACATAGTTTGGGACTTTTTCCTTCCCACAATGAAGAGCCACACCCATCAGCCCAGCACATTCCCTTCTGAAATGAGCCGAGAAGTGAGCATTGGCACAAAACCCATGGGGCATATCTGCTTTGCTGTACCCAAAGCCATCCCTGGGGAGGGTAGTGGTGGAGGTGGAAGGATTCTAAGATCATTGGGGCTTCCCCTCCGAGTGTTCTCTGCTGTTGGAGAATGAGAGTCCCTAGGCTACACCTTCAGATGGAGGAGACATGAAGCAACCCTCAATAGTCCATCATGCCGACAGGAATGAGGAGTGTTCTTCATAACCATCTCTCTTCTAGCTCTCTCCTCAACCTGATATCAAAGACTCCAGGAGGAACTGCCTTGTCTAGTTTTGTTTCTCATTGTTGTGATAAAAGACACCAACAAAAGCAGCTGAATAGATGGAAGCTGATCTAGTTACAGTCCACCACATCAGGGAAGTCAAGGCTGTAGGAACCATCATAAGCAGGTAGTCACATTACAGTTAAGAGCAGAGACAATAAAGGCACACTCGCATACTCCTCGCTTTTTAGTGCTTGGATTCTCCTCCACTCCTATCGGTCAGTCTAGCACCCAAGCTCAGGGATGGGTGCTGCCCACAATGAGCACGTCCCAACCCCCTCTGTGGCACTGCCTCTCAGCGGTTCCTCTGGCACAAGGGAGGGGATTCCATCCAAAGGAGGTCTCAGTATTTGCGTATCATCATGAATCTCTGCTGTTCAGCCAATCAGAAGAGGCATGTAGAGTCGGGGTCAGAGTGGCTCTGAAAAGCCCCTGGTGGTGCCAGCTGTCGTCTGCCACTTCCGGCGGCCTGCACTGACTCTTGATCCTCACAGCTGCACTGAATTGACCAGACCATTTCCCAGGCGAAGCGTCTCAAGCTGCGATGCGGTGAGGGCCTCCATCACAGTCAGGTTGATTATAAATGGCAACACTGGTGTGAAAATGCCAGATTTTAAACTCACAGTATCTGCTTCTCTTTCCCATAATGTAACCACACCAATTGAAAAAAGAAATGAAAATAAGATGCTAAAGATTTTTTTCATAAAGGTACAAAGATGAGACTAATGATAATAAAAACTTGGCGATTATGGAAACGAGAGAAACATTTAAAATATGTTCTTCACTGTACAACGCAATAGGAATAAATGACCCTCAACAGAAAACAGCACAGTAAACCATGGTCCATCTTTTTCCTGTAATGCCAGGTGGCTTTTATTTTTTAAAAATTTAGTTATTACATATACAGTATACAGAAGAGGGCACCAGTTGTCATCATAGATGGTTGTGAGCCACCATGTGATTGCTGGGAATTGAACTAAGGTCCTCTGGAAGAGCAATCAGTGCTCTTAACCTCTGAGCCATCTCTCCAGCTCCACCAGGTGGCCTTTAAAAAGAATGAGAGCCATCAAAGGAGAAGGCAGTTTGAGCCAGTCTTCATTACAGGTAAAGAGGTACACCTCTATGTTGGCATACACATTCAATTAAACGCAAAATTGAGAAAATGCTCGAAAACACCCAGCTATCACTAGCAGCTGGCTATGAGGAGCTCCTAGAAGGTGGGCGGAGATTTCACCTTGTACCTTTTGAAGCTCAGCTTCCTCTGCTCTCCTCCCTCCTTCCCTTCCTCCCCCTTCTTCTTCCCTCCCTCCATCCCTTACTTCTTTCCTTCATAATGAAAAATAAAACAAAAGCAAAAACTTCTATAAAATCCTAAGCCAGGTCTCTAATATCCATCTATCCCTGCCGGAGCTGTCTTGTGTTCCAGGGGTTAGCAGAGGTCTACCCTTTAAGGAGGGAGGAGTTCCTCTCAGTCCTAGAACCTTGACCCCTGACTTCTACCTACATCTTTCCCCGGCTGTTTCTCTATTCCTTAGTTTCTGGTTAAATTTAAACAAAAGTGGGTTTACAGACTTGAAATCTGCCTCACTGCTTTGCGACTGCACACACGCACACAGATACACACACACACACACACACACACACACTGGCACATGTGCACATGTGTCAAACCCAGGACAAACTGCTGAGGTGCTCATTTAACATATCAAGGCGACCTGCCTGGCCTCCAGGTTCTCCCAGCATCCCTCAGTCCCTAGCGTTACAGAGTATGGCTGCCTGGCATACTCCCCTCTCTACCCTACACTCTGAAGCCCAGAGCCTGGGCTGCCCTACCAGAGGCTCTTCCCTATATAATGCAGACATTTTCATTACCTGCCCCCTTTGTACCTTTGGGCTCCTGGCTGCTGCACCTGGTCCTCCCGTCTTCCCCTCCTCCCTCCCCTCTTCTCACATGCCCAGCTCAGTCAGGTCCACTCCGGATTCTCCCAGATGTCCTTGTCTCTATGCTCTTCTACGCATCTATAATAAACATTCTTCCTCCACCATACCTAGGAGTCATGTTCTACCTTTTTATTTCTTTTTACTCAAACATGCTACCCACTCTTTCTCAGAGAAATAAAAACATGTATATGAAGTATTATGGACAGATAAAGAGGAGCTAGTGTTGGGAGATATAAGAGGGCAGGACTTCCACGGGACTTGGAGCTGTCACCAGGCTGGACAAGGACAATTAGCATCCTAACACTGAAGCAACTGACACTATGTAAAATCGTTTGCTTTTCTCTTCTTGGGTCCCATTTTTATGTCTGTCAGATGAAGCAAATTCCTAGGCTAAGACCGTAAATTCTCTGGTGTTCCAGACTCCAAGGCAATTTCAGAACTGGGTCCAGCCCGATCTGACTCTTGTTCCAGGCCATGCAGATGGAGACTGAGATTTGAGTCTCCTTTGAGGACAGTGGACACCTCCAAACAACTCATCTTGTCCAGACGGCTATGGGGACTTGGTTGGAAGGAGGGAGGCATGAAGGAGGGGTTAGTGACACCAGCTTAGCTGGCAGTTGTCACTTATCACTCTTAGAGACCATCCTGGGACATCAACCTTTGCAGCTAAGGAAACAGAACTGTGGATAGAAAGTCTCTTTACCCATTGGTTTCTTCAGTGAGAAGTGGGCAGGCCAGCAGTGAGCCTTGTGGGTGGTGGGCTTCCCCCAGCCCAGTTCTGAGCCCAGTACTCTCAGCTGAGGAGTGGACTCACCAGTCTCCTTTCTGTGATCAAGTCACTCATTTGAATATTTAACAGAGCCCTACAGGAAGCATTGGGCTTGAGAAAAAAGCCCTGTCTCAGCTCTTATTACAGATAAAGCCAGTTGCTACACCAGAACAATAGACACTCTGATTCCTTAACATCAACTGTAACAACCTCAAAGACATTTGCCTTTGTCCTTCCCAGACCTGTTATTAGTAAGGTCTCTCTTCCCAAGAGGGCTGGGAGCTTGTCTTGCCTGCCTTCATATTCTCCTTGGGAGCATTCTGCATAACGGCCACACTTCTTCTTAGCATGGTTTGGCTGGATCTCGCGGGCTTTTGGAATCAAATAAGTTTGGGTCAATACCCTGACTCAGTCACATGTCTGCCCTTGGTCACGTAGCTGAAGAAAGTATTCCATGGACTGAGTGGTTCTTGCCAACTTTTGCTGTGTCTGCTGAATGCCCTGAAAACAGCCAGGATATGGGAGATTTCTGAGGAAGCTGTTCAGATTCCCAGACTTCATGTTTCTTTTCTTTATGAGTATGATAGGCCTTTGCAGACATGAAAAGTCAGCTTTGATCAGTTTTAAAAAGTGTTATTTTTAGTAAAAAATTTCTATTGCACCTAAAAAAGTGTAACTTCCTTATTTGTTACAACTGCATGTGCCTTATTGTACACAATACTTTAAAGTTTTTCTCCGTTTACAGGAGAACAGGGCTATTAATTTCACCTTCTTGAATAAACCATTTTGGCTTTACCTTCAGTGTTTTAATCTTATTTTGTTTCTTGTCAATCTCTACGTTGTTTCCTACAAAAAAACATAGTCAACTAGGGACTGGGAATGAGTTTCAGTGGACAAAGCACTCGCTTTGCAAGCATATAAGCCAGAATTTGGATCTGCAGCATCCACATAAAAGCCTGGTGGACATGACAGCTCACCTGTAATGCCAGCACCAAAGAGTCACACTAACCAAAGTGATGAGCTCAGGGTTAGCAAATAAAGCAGAAAGCGGATCAAGGAAGACACCCTCCTAGGTCAATCTCTGGTTTCCATATGTATGTGCACATATGAGTATATTATACACTTGAGTGTGCACAAAATAGCAAACTCTTTAAAAATGTTCTTTTAGTGTATTCAAATAGCTTAGATACTTTCCTAACTCAAGACCTAATAATAAAAAAGACACAGTTCCAAATGCATTTAAAGTCCCATTAACTGTTTGTCTTAATTCATTTATTAACGTATTGCTTTTCTCAGATACTTAGGGGGTTTAAGGATTTTGTCATGTATTTATCCTCTCCTCTCTCTCTCTCTCTCTCTCTCTCTCTCTCTCTCTCTCTCTCTCTCTCTCTCTCTGCCGAGGGCAGGATCTCATTGCAGAACCAGGGAAGTGCCTCCATTTTAAGCAAGCCCCTAATCCCAGCTTGAAACAGGCCTGTGTTCTGCTGAGTACAAAGTACAAAACGAGAGAAAGCCTAGGACCATCTGATAGCAACTAATTAACCATGGGATATCCCAACACAAGGGATAGCCTAGGGTCATCTGATAGCCACAGAAGGTCCCAGCATAGGAGATAGACTATAGATAACAGGGAAATTCTGGAAAGCCCTTAAGAAACCAGTGAGCTAATCAGAATTGTATCCCTACTGAGACCCCCAATTGATGTGTAACCTCATGGATTTTGCCTTTAAAAAACCCAGCTTGCAGAGGGCTGGATACCTTCTCTGGCCATCGCCATGACAGCTTGTTCAGACAGGGTCCTTGCCAAGGCTTGTACTTTTCAATAAACCTTGCTTTTGCATTTTGGAGAGTGCCGTAGTATTTGCCTGGCTTGTGTGATGCCTTGGGTTCCATACCCAGGATTGCAGAAACAGTTGGAAAATAGATTTTTTAAAAGTATTTTTGTTATCTTCTTAAACTGACCCTTTGAATTCTTGTTCTTGTCCTTTTTCTCCACAGAGGCTCCTAGGGTCCAGGTCCATCCTCTTCTCCTGTGCAGGCTCCTGTTTGTGTGTGTTTCTCCTCCTTCCCTTTGAAGCTGCATGCATTTAAATATGTATTTTTTTTAAAATAAAAATCATGTGTTAGAGTGTCTTCTGAATCTTAGGATCATAGTCTTTGGGCTGGTTCTGAACTATCAGACTACACATAATAGCATGTCCACTATACTCTAAATTCAAATGGCAGGCACATTTGAGTCAAGGTACCACATTTATTTTATTATAACCTTCCCTGTAACATGCCTACTAGATAACACGACTTATAGGCATATCAGAAATAGGGCAAAATATCAAAGTATAATACAAAATTCATAATCATACATTTCTTACAAGTAAATCATTTATGGCATTATATACACATATATGTATCATACACGTGTATGGAGAGATATGATTTCTGGCCAGATGGAAACCACAATATGCAGGCTTGACTTCCAGGCAATCAGATAATGCATATTTATTTCTTCTCCACTTTTTTTCTGTCCACTGAAGAGAATTACTCTGAAAGAACACAGAAAGGAGAGGAGTCACCCATAGAGCCACCCAGGCTAATCCATCCTGAGTACAACAAAGGAGGACCTCATGATGAAGGAGAATTCAAGTCTCTTTAACTTTAATCAGCATTAGAACTCAAGAATTCTAAAGGATGTAAAGACATAATCATTTCTTTTTTGGGGGACAGAGTCTGACATAGCCTAGGCTGTCCTTGAACTCTGTGCAGCAGAGAATGAACTTGAACTCTTAATCTTCCTGACTCCACCATCCAAAAGTTGGAATTCCAGGCCGACACTACTAGGCCTGGCTCTTGTAAGAAATTTTGTGTTTGTGTGTGTGTGTGTGTGTGTGTGTGTGTGTGTGTGTGTGTAGGTGGACTTATATGCACCCATGCATAGAAGTGCACATGCATGTGGAAGTCAGAGATCAACCTTGGCTATTGTCTCTCAAGAGCTGTCCACCTTGTCAGCTAGCCTGGCTTGGTTATAACCCTTGGGGAATCTGTCTTCCTGTCTCTGGCCCTCCAGGGGTGGGGTTAAGGCCATGCTATCACACCCAGCTTTCAGTTTTGGTGCCTTCAAGAAAGAGTTATTTCCCCAGGCTGCTGAATTTTTTTCAGTGATAAATTGTGATATCATTTATAGCATTCTCCTGTTATTGGTATAAATTACAGTACTGCAAAATAGTCAGGAGTTGGTGTTATACAGAACTATGTGACTATCACCCTTAAGCCACTTCCTCCTCATCTCCTTTCCCTTGGAATGTTGGAGACTCACCAGGACACCTTGGAAATCTTTGTGGTCCAGACTAGTCTTTGGTTTCACTTTCGCTCTCAAATTGCCTGTATAGTTAGAGACAGAGACAATCCTTTTGAGCATATTCTCAGATTTTTAACATTTGTGAATGGCCATTCATCCTTACCTTTATTCATTGCTGTTTACTAGGATTTTTTAAAATTTTTAAATTAAAAAAAATTTTTTTTTGTCCCATTGCCCTGACCTGTTTGCTTTTTATTGTCAGTGTGATACAACCTAGAGTCACCTAGGAAGAGGGAATTCCACTTGAAACACTCACTCCATCAGACTGGTGTATGGCTATCCTGTGACAGTGTCTGGATTGGTGTGGGAGGGCCCAGCTCACTGTGGACAGCACCACCTCTAGGCAGGTGAGCTTGGGCTGTGTAAGAAAGCCAGCTAAGTGTGAATTAGAGAGTGGACCAGCATCCATCTCACAGTGCTGAGGGTGTGAGGTGTATGCTGCCTGCCCCGTTTTTATATGGGTGCTGAGGGTTAAACTTAGGGGCTCATGCTTGTGTTAACTCATTGAGCTATCCCCCAGCCCATACCACTCGTCTGTGTTTTCTTTCTGAGACAGAGTCTCTATAGGTAGTTCAGGGCTGGGTTGGAACTTGCTATGTAGACCAGACTTGCCTTGAACTCACCATCCTCACACTGCAGATGTGTGCTACCACTGGTGCCAAGTCTTTTGGTCATATTAGTCTAGATAATTTGTTATCTTTCTCCTTTGCCTCCTAAATTTTTCATTTATGGAAAAAAAAAAGCAAGTTAAACCTGAATAAGAGGAAAAACTACATTTCTGAGCGTTGTCATTTTTTTTAAGATACCGTATACAAACTCTTTACAATGAAGAAACAGTAAAAATTAATCAATGCTTAATACATATTTAATAATTAGTATTAGTAAGTGGAGAACAGTAATTTTCATTTGCTTTCACCCCTAGAGAGGCCCAAGGTTGTAAGTTTTTTTTCCCTATTGTTTCTTTTCTTAGTAGCACAAAAAGCAGCAGATATCAATGTGGAGCTTTCATACTAAATTTTTAGAAGATTAAAGACCAATGTTTTAAAAAACCTGATTATTTATTAGTCTGTTAATCATTAATATATAATCAGCTTCCACATGAGGAACAAATAATTAAATCTGAGTTACTAGCCACGTCTGTCTGGATGCTGTTGCTAATTGGTTACTAATTATGAACGTAAGGAAACGTATGAAATCCACACACTCATCAGATGAGTAGTCGTCTGTCCTCCACTTTCTTCTCTGGTAATGGAGTTTTATCAGTATGGCGATCACCACACAGACCACGATGTAGAAAGGGATGATCAAGAAAAATGACCACCGTGTAGTCCTGGAGCGGTAAGCACTTGCAATATAGGGCCGTGCTAGCAAAAAAAAAAAAAAAAAAAAAAAAATACCTGGTGTTAGGAGGCAGGTGCTGGGACTGAAACAACAATATTGTAGTGCACTGCTGTGAATGTCAGAACAAAGACGTTACACTATCTGAAGACTTTATAGTTATATATGTAATTTTATGTGTAAACTTTATAATTATGTATAATTAATTGTACATAATGTATATAGCATAATGATATCAGCACACCCCCACCTTCAAGCTTTCCAAATCCTTGTGTAAAGTCCTGTCTCTTGCCTTTTTTGTATGTATCTTTTTAAAGGATTTTTAAAAAAACTTTCACGTGTATGAGTATTTATCTACATTGTATGTATGTGCACCATATGTGTGACTGATGGAGGTCAAAAGAGAGTCTTGGATCTTCTGGAACTGGAATTTACAGATGGTTGTGAGCCACCATGAGGTTACTGGGGATCAAACTTTGGGTCCTCTAAATGAACAACAGTGCTGTTAACAGCTGGGCCATCTTTCAAGCCCATGTTCCTTGCTTTGCATTGTACACTTTTCTATTCCAGGTAGTTTCTGTCTGATTATATAGACAAAAGGAATTGAAGTGTGATCCTTGTTACCAATGAGGAGTTCACAAA
The DNA here is from genome assembly GCA_004025045.1 of Sigmodon hispidus. Lineage (NCBI taxonomy): Eukaryota > Metazoa > Chordata > Mammalia > Rodentia > Cricetidae > Sigmodon > Sigmodon hispidus. The sequence continues at coordinate 16,933 of PVIH01010192.1, read as the reverse complement.
CTCTTATTTCTGGTAATAAAAAAAAATGCTGTACACAATATTTTACGTCTAAATTGTGTGTGTGTGTTTTAAATCAACATGTTTTCATGCCTTTTCACAGCTTGCTTTTTCAAAGACTCCTTTTGGAATATTTATAGTTTTAGTTTTCAATGTTTAGATTAATGGTGTAATTCATACAGCATCAACAATGATTGGCTCACAAGAGCCAGGAGATTCAGCACCTCTGGCTTCTGAAAACATTTGTACTCACATGCATATGAACTCTGCCCCAACATACATACAGACAGAGAATTACAAAAATAATAAAAGCAAGTCATTTACAAAAATATATATTGGGCATGGTACTGCATGCCTTAATTACAATGCTTGGTAAGTAGAGGCAGGAGAATCTTTGTGAGCTTCAGGCCAGCCAGGGTTGCATAGTGAGACCTTTGAGAAATGCTTTTCCCCCATTCAAATATGTTAGAATTTTCTCTCTGATTAGTTGTATTATACACATAAAAGCGACATCATGTCATTTTCCTCAGTCCTTTGTTCCTCTCTTCTTCTGTTCTAAGTTTAAAGCCCACAACATAAGAAATATACTGAGCACTATAAATGACAGCAGACTTGGCTGTTTTGCTCCCAATTTTATGGGAAAATAAATATTGCTAATCATTCAATGTGTCAGTTTCAATTCTTTTGACTTTACCAGGCTGACCAGATCATCCTTTGTAGTCTATTTACTGCTTTATGGCAGGTGAGAAATCTCAATCTCAGTTTCCCATTCTCCCATTCTTCTCTCTCTCTCTCTCTCTCTCTCTCTCTCTCTCTCTCTCTCTCAGCACCAAGGATTGTACTAGCTGCTGTTTTAAAAACATCTCATGGATGGGTTGATGATAAAGGACATCTGTAATCCAGCAGGAGGAGGCAGAGCAGACTGGGAAGCAAGTTACATACTCTTCCAATGTGATAGACATCTTCAAGTTTCCACTGCCCTTTCCAGGTCTGGGCACAGAAGATGAGGTCACTACTTTTCTGATGACTGTGGGGAAGGCAGAGAACCTGACTTCCCTGCTTTTGCTCTCAGTGACCTCCAAAGAAAAGGTCCTTTCCCGCCCCCCCTTGTCCCATCTTCTTGGGGTCTGGGGTCTCCTTACTGCCCACTGTCTCCTCCAAGCATGTACAATGGTACCGCCAGTCTGCACATTAGAGTTAGGGATTTTGACTCCTCAATATTTCTGATGTGGCTCCTGGTCCACCCACATGTGATTCTGGGCACACAAACTTGGGCAGTTAATGGCATCTGTCCTTGAGGTGGCAAATCCTAGAGGTCTCTGTTGGTGGTCCAGCACTCTACCCATTGGGGTGGGGTGTTAACCTTCTTTTGAGAGTCCTTGTTGCTGATAGGGGTCCTTGGTTTGAGAGGCTTCGGTCTGTGACCATAAGGCCATAGCCAATCTGGTCTGGCACCCACTGGTAGAGTCCATAAAAAGGAGCTGTTGAAGGCACAACATGATTAAAAGTGATAAGGGATCATGAGATCCTGTGATCTCTCTCTTGTGCCTCATGCAAAAGGCTGGCACCTGCTGCCAGGAAGTCATCAGTGGTATAGCAATTCTGCTCATCTCTTCAGGTTAGGTTGGTGCAGTTAGAGGAAGAAGCCTTTCTGTGTTAAATCAGTCATGGAAGTCATGGAATCGGTATTAGAAGACAGCATGGCATGATAACCATGGATAGATAATTGGCTTTACTGAGGGACAATTTGGTCTTATTTCTTTCATATGGCCTATGTATGGTGTTAATGTCCTTCTAAAAGTGGCTTTGAACATTTTCAAAAACTTCTCCAAGTCCGCTGGTCTTTATAAAACTTCATTAAAGTATCAGGACAAACCCCACATTTTTTAGAGAGTTTGAGTCATTCTAGAAAGCATGGTGTCTTAGCTGGGGTTTCTATTGCTTGCAGTTCAGAGGTTCAGGTCATTATTGCCATGGAGAGAAGCATGGCATCGTGCAGGGAGATGTGGTGCTGGAGAAGGAGCTGAGAGTTCTACATCTTGATTTGAAGGCAGTAGGAGACTTGACAAGCTTCTGAGACCTCAAAGCCTGCCTCCACACTGATGCACAGTAAGGCCACACCTACACCAAAAAGGCCACACCTCTCAATAGTGCCACTTCCTATGGGCCAAGCATTCAAGCACCTGAGTCTATGGGGGCCATGCCTATTCACATCATCACATGGGCAGCCATGTGTTTCCATTTGAGAACTCACACTGAAACATGGTTGTTTGTTGGACCTGCTGTAAGTAATGGGAAAGCTGAAATACTTTGTACAACTTTCACAAGCATGAAGTTCATTGGAAAAGATAATGTTTTTCACAAGAAGTGCAGGCCATTTGGAACATCGAGAAAATCATGTCTTGCTCAGACTTCCATCCTTCTGGATTTACTTTAAAGAGTGTGCCAAGACAAAATAGTAACAATAACAACATAATCATCAGGAGTAAGGATTCAGCACCTTGCAGTGAGTGCCATTTTATCTTGTGTGTTTTCTTGCTATAGCAATCTGCCCTGGCTGGTGTCTTATGGTGGACACCAATTGGTATGGATTTTTTACCTTCATGATGGACTGAGATTTGACTCAGGGTCTTGTATGCGCTGTCTAAACACTCTACTGTTAAACTATATCCCTAAGGCTGGTTTGGAATTTTAACTTTCTAATACAGATAATTATGCACTATGAGCAAGTTTCATGTTAAAGATTTTTGCATGTGATATTTGTTGTTGTAGTTGCTACTTTCACACGTGAATTTGTTAGCAGGCTTATGTTTTCCTTAGATGATAAAATAGCTGGTGGCCCCATGCTCTATTATTGTCCTAAGTGTTATTTTCTCCTTGCAAAAATATGTCTCAATTCACCTTGGGAAGCATCTGGACCTACATTTTTTTTTTGATTTATTTATTTTTTTAAATGGGTTTCTTAACCACAACTCCAAAATTCCAGAAAAATATGGTCTCTGGCATTTTGGTTCTATTTGGTTGATGATTCCAGGTCATACCTGGACAGGTTTGTCAGCTATTTCTTGTTGGTAGTAGAAAGGAGCCCAAACCATGCATACTTCTGACCATGTCCAGTTCACAGGGTGCGATTCTTTCAATGTGAGTTTCTGAGTATTGGATTAAAAAAAAAAAAGTACACGAAGGCCACAGCCATGGGTTTCTTCGGCAGACTTTTCTCTATTTGGGGACTTGTTGCTACTATTGTAGACTGATCTTCTTAATATTATTAGAAGCCCTCTCTCTCTCTTTCTGTGTGTGTCTGTGCTTGTGTGTGTGTGTACATATATGTTTCTCTCTTTGTGTGTGTCAGTGTGTATGTGGTCCAGAGGTGGAAGGTAAAAGTCTTCTTCACTTTCTTAACACCTTATCTTCTGTGTCTCTTACTGGCCTGAAGGATTGGCTCCTGTCTCTGCCTTCCAAGTCTGTGCCACCACATCTACCATTTTTATGTAATTTCTGGGGACAAACATCAGCCCTGCAATGTTTTATTATGTTTTCTACACATTAGGAAGACTTACCGGAGATGGACTCGGCTCGTTCTTGATTGCCGCTGTCAATGCTCCCACCAGGCCATTCTTCCAGTGTATTTATACAATCTGGAGGTAAATATGTAGGGTTACAGTGGCAATGCTTCTTGTTATTACATACCTGGAAACAGCATAAAGTTACAGGCTAAGACAGGCAGCCAGCTTTGTTTATACTAGGAGATCTGCAAACTAATGTTCATGTAAGATAATGTCCATTTTCCTGTGAGGCTTGGTAATTGAGGAGGGCAGCAGGCAGGGAGGGGGAGGGAGGGAGGAGAGGGACACAGCCCTTGCTCTCCTGAGCAGTCTCAAAGGCTTCTCTTTCTCACTCACTCACAGGTCTGCTACTTACACCGTGATTGTTGCATGTTTCTGGTGTGCAATCATATTTCCAGATTTCATCTTCTACACATTTTTTATTCAGGCAAACCTAGAATGGACAAGGTAACTGATATGCCAGCTAGATTCACCACTTAAAAGCATCCCATACTCTCTTAAGATAAAAACCATCTTGGGAGACCACTTCATCCCAGTTAAACTGGCTATTGACAAAATGGCAAAACCCCAAAACACATACTGGCAAGGGCGTGACAAAGAGGGGGACTCTCAGTACTGCTGGGAAGATGTGAATAAGTAGAGTCCTTATGCAAAGTGGCCTCAAAGTAAACTGATAAGAAAAAAATTCAGAACTATCCTGGGCTCCAACAGTCCCACAGATGGCTACACAGCCAAAGAAAATAAAGTCAGGCTGTTGAAGAGACATCTGCACCGCCCTGTCCTGTTTATTGCATCATTCTTTATAACGACCAAGAGAGATCACCAGTTTTACTGCCACCATTTGATGGGTGGCTAAACTGTGCTATAGATGCTGCATGAGAAAATTTATCAATGGAATTATTACAAATTATTAAAAATCAACCAATTAAAATAATCATAATATATAAAAATGTATATTGAAATTGTTATTTGGCCACACACACACACACACACACACACACAAAATAGTGCAACCTTGCAGTTTGTGGCAATATGGAAGAGCTTATAGGACATTGTGTGAAGTCATTATGTGAATCCAAATAGAATTAGCGAGTTCTGGGGTTCTGAGGGACTGTATGCAGTATGGGTGGGGTAGGGGAGGTGAAAGGGTTTCTAACAGGTAGGATGTTACTCTTAGAAAGGGGGAGTGAGTTCTGGCTCTGTACTGCAGAAGAGGGTGACTGTAGTGAAGGACATGTTCCATATGTCAAATGAAAAAACAACAAACACGTAAAAGATAGATATGCTGACTGCTCTGATCTGATCATTGCAGAAGTGTTTACGTGTTTCAGAAATATCACATTGTTCCCATTATACATATTTTTATATAGGAATGAGATAAATGATTAACAAAAGTGTTCTCAATACTGAGTCAGTCTTCAAACACTGGAAGAAGCAGGAGATTTTTTCAGACACTTAATTTGCAGCAACGACAAGGAAAATTATAAGTAACAGAAAGAAAACAGAAAAATATAGCTCCTTCAATGAAAGGATATGAATTTAGTTTTATATGGGTATAGCTAACATTCTCAAGAATCCCTAGAGGGAATACAGATAAAGAACTAGAATAAATCGAGACAGTAATGTAAGAACATAAACGGAGAGATGAAATTGTAAAGGGCACCCTATAGAAATTCTAGTTCTGGAGAACATACTAAAGGGATTGAAAATGTCACTGCATGGGCTGAACAGCAGAGGAGGGAGGCACGATGAACCCGAAGACAGAGTGCTTGATAAAGAGCCAAAGAACGGAGAAAAACAAAGCAGAAAAGTCAACGGAGCCTAAAGGATTAAAGAAGTACCATCAAGCTACCTAATGTTTGGGATGGACTATGATTTTGCAGCATGATGTTTCATTTATTCCGTTTGTCATTCTTGCTATTATATGAGGGAATCTGACCCACTGACTGTTAACATGATCACAGACAGAGAAAAGCCTGTTTTGACATTTTGGTCTCTCATTTCCTCAGATACTGCCATAAAAAAAATTATGACCTAAACCTTGTAACCCCAAATCCCAACTTGACAATTTGCCTGCAGAGCTCAGGACCAGGGCAATGGCAGTCACAATAGCCTGCTCTCACAGGCAAACTGAGCACAGCCACAACACTAATGCTGGACTTGTTTCTCTTGTGTTTTATTGGGAGTTAATGATTTAATCTTCATCTCATATACATATGGTGCACAACATACTATGTTGAAATACAAACAAAATTGGAAGTGTTTCATTTGGAAGACAAAATTGTGGATCTAGCTAGGTCTATCTATCTTCTTTACACCCCTAAAATGGAATACTACTGAGTCTTTAAAAGGAAGACAATTCTGACTTTGGCGACATGGATGAATCACAATGTTAAGTGACGTCACACAGACCCAGAAAGACATATACTTCACGACCCTACTTATGTGTGGAAACTAGGGCGGTAGAAGCAACAGGAGGCCTGTGTGACAAGGGAAAGACACAGAGAAGTCATGTAAGCTTGCAGTACATACTCTACAACTTGCAGATGTGAAGGGTGATGAAGAACAAGTAAGTCTATGGATATAATGATACTGTATGCTCAAAGCCTGATGAGGGAACAGGCCTGAGAGGGGATCACAGGGCAATGTCCATGAGAATGGAAACCACAGCCCGTGTCAGACACAGGATATTCTAGTTTCATTTATTTCTGTTGACGTCATAAAAATGTCCTGACTGAAAGCAATTAAGGAAGAGAAACAATTTACCAGTCTTACAATCTCTTGTTAGGATCCATCCCTGAGGGCAGGAACTCAAATAGCTAGCCACAAACCACTGGAACAGGAAAGAATGAATGTATGCAGGCCTGCCTGCTTACTTACCTCTCTATGCTCAGCTAGATTTCTCTTACACTGTTCAGGATCTTCTGCCTAGGGATGGTGCTGCCCACAGAGGGCTGGGCCTTCCTACATCAATTAGCAACCAAAACAAACCCCACAGACACCCTTGGACCAACCTGATCTAGTCTCAGCTGAGACTTTCTTCCCAAGTACCATTTGACAGCTAAAACTAATCACCACAAATGGGATTTGCCCACTTTTTGGTTTACTCTGTGAAATCTTTATTTTCACCATTCTTTAAGATAATTATACCAAAAGATAATTTACTTCATCAGAAGTGCTCTCTTTCTGTAACATTCTCAAAATGTAACAAAATGCAGTGGGTGAACCATGTGATTTTCTCTTCTAGGAATTTGTGCGACTTCCACAAAATGTACAAAGCAGCCATGCAGGATCAATGGCTTTATTCTATTTTATTATTTAAATTTTTTCTTATTTTCCAAACTTCATTATTGATTGCATACTTAAATTTTGAGAGGACATGTCACTAGGCATACGTATCAATAAGGATACACTACACACTGGAGATACTGAGGGGAGATCACACTACACAACACTGGTGGTACTGGGGTAGATCACACTATGCACTGGGGGTAGTGGGGTAGATCACACTACAGGTGCTTGGGGGAGATCACACTACACACTGAGGGTTCTGGGAGAGATCACACTATATACTGGGGGTAGTGGTGGAGATCATACTACACACTGGGATACTGGGGGGTGATCACCTACCTTGTTGGAGCCGCAGACAGTTCCATCTTTCACCCACATATTCTGGCTCTCTTTATAATCATGGGCATATTCCAGGGAAATGCAGATTTGCCCACTTATATTGGCATAAATTATAGTAGCATATCTCATTTTAACTAAATTTTCACTTCTGTATTTACATATTAATTTCCCACATTTCCGGTCACTATAATTTATAGATAAATGAAAGTCATTATTTTAATAGAGAAATATTTTAATATAATTTCAAAAACAAGTAGATTTAAATTAAACATTAGAGTTGGCAATTAATTTTGAATAACACACAGAGACTCCTTTCTGGATTATTGACAATAATGAACAAATTAATTTTAAACTCTTCAGTTATCTAGATTATCATTTGTGATATTTTCACCTGGATTTGATCCTTAAACATAATCAAATCCAAGCTTATTCTAACTTTTAAAAACGAGTAACTGGTCTGTCACCAGTACAACTGATAAGTTATTGAAATTCACATCCAAAAAGAACTGGACATATTATTACAATAAAGTAAATATATATACCCTGATGGTAGTGCAGGAAAAAAACCAGGAAGAAGCCCCCAAACAACAAAACATTAGGTGTAGAAGGAAAATAATAAAAATGAAGACTGTTGTTCAGACAAACAAAAGTGCAGGCCAGAAAACTATGCAATGGTCTGGTCAACAGGGGAAAAGAAGTATGCCATCTTCCTGCCCCCGACACACACACAGAGAATACTGTCAGTGTGGGGAGTCATCTCCTGTATAATTGGTCTTGGAAGAGACTTTCCTTCCACCCTCCAGTGAGCTAGCTCATCATAATAGGAGCTCATTTCCTGCATCTCTTTCCCTCTGGACCAATAGACTTCTGTGTATGACAAGACCAAGGCTTTGCACAATAGGCGGAGGCACACTTGTTCACAGGAAGAATGAAGACTCAGGAGAGGGAAGCAACAGGTTATGTCTGTTAGGCAAGCTGCTGTTCCCTCGCTAGCCAAGCATAATTCTTTTTTGTTTTGGCCTGGAAAGGCTGGCTGTGAAAACCAGTGACCCCGATGCAGGAGGATCCTTTCTTGCTTTGATGCACATTATAAAAATCTCTCAGCCTGCACCACTTTGAGACCAGCAATCTCAGTGAGGCACTGGATGCTGGTAACAGGGGGGGGGGGTCACCCAAATGATTCAGGGTAAGTTCTTCAGGAAAGACAACTATAATAAAAAGGACAGGAAGACTTGGGTCTATAGGGCAAATCTGTGACTACAAAAGATGGAAACTGAACACTGGCACAATCCTATGTGTACGCAGCAACAGGCTTGGGTATACAAATGCACATGCGCACAGAACATGTACTGTCTAAGCTACACACATTCAGCAACCATTCCACCACCATTGCTTCTCTGCTAATCACAGCCCTAGCCTTGACACTTAAATGTTTCTCTTCACACAGAGAATTTATTAAAAACACAGACATGGAATTACCCCCACTTCATGAAAGCATCCCCCCCCTTCTTTTGCAGCAATGATCTTCTCATGACACTTTTTCAAACTAAACAAAATAAGCCCATAATTTCAAAAACCTTGGGGAGTCTCTAGGGTGCCAAAACTGAGGTGCTTGTGGGTGGCCCTGAGGCATGTCTCTAACTCACTGCCATGTCATCATATGTCAGGAACACCATGTGTTTAAGTACTAATGAGCCTCTGGTCATGGCCTTTCATGTTCTTTACTAATACTTCCTTTTCTTGCTCTTTAATTTTAATTGTATGAAGACTTGGGGCTGGAGGGACGGCTCAAATGTTAACTGCTTTTCCAGAGGACCCACGTTTGATTCCCAGCACCCACATAACTCACAACAGTAAACCCTTTTAGCCTCCCTGGGCATTAGACATGCAAATGGTATACAGACACATATGCAGGCAAAATATCCCCACATATAAAATAAATAAACAGAAATGTACAAAGAAGAATGTCCTCCTTCTTATGTGTATGTTGTATAACTGTGCATGTGTGTATGACGATCTAGCTGCCTGTGCACATGTATAAAGAGAGCATAGGTCAATGACAGGTGTCTTTATTTACCCGCTCCACCTTGTTTTGCTATACAGGACCACCCAATGAGCCTGGAGCTCATCTAGGGAGTCCCTGGGGTCCACCTGTCAATGCCCTCCAATGCCAGAGTTACAAAAGTATGCATGTCCATTCTTTGTAAAATTAAGGAAATAGCATATGAAATTTTAAAAACTGAATACTTATGGATGATGAGTTGTCCTCCATAGAAATAAAACACCGAGGGGCAAAAGACAGAGAATAATTCAGGCACAGCCAAACCCAGGTGTGTGGGAAATGGCGGGAGTCTCTTTCTGCACTCCTGACATCTGGATTAAACATATCAGACTGCACAGCCAGGTGTTATTTTGCTTCCATATGAAGGGAACTGGTGACATTTTCAAGTTTAAATGATAGAGCCTGGTCACATTTCCTAAGGCGTACTTAGGTGCGCAGGCCTGGTACCCCGAAGGGCTGATCCCACAGTTCCCAGATATGTCACTTTTGGAATTCAGCTCCTCGTAGCATTCATTTGTACCAAAGTCTGTGTCTGCAAGTTAAACAAAAAGGTGTTAGTTGCTTTAATGTTTAGACCTTTGCATTGAAATAGCTAACAAACACTTTCAAAGTTATGAAATGGTTCAGAATATGTTGCACAAAATACAAGCATCACATAAAACTCAAAATAAAAGCATATAGATGATGGCACAAAACCATCTCAGTCCAATACTTCAAACTTGATGTATCCTATACAGTGCCGAATATGTGATGCTAATATCTCCATGCATGTAAATAAAAAAGTCAGGTTTCTAAACAAATAATTGCCTTACTGGGTTTTTTTTTTTCCATAAATGTCTTTTCAGTCAGACCATTCACCAATTATTTTCATCTGTGATTATTCTACCTTCAATTCTCCTAAGACCCAAACTACCTAGAGAATAGTTTCTATTTTTAACCTCCATTCATTCTACTCTTTTGAAAACCCCTGACTGGGACTTTTGACAACTGCATTGCCTGGCTGGAGGAAAGTGGCCTGTCACAACAGCATCCTGTACGGTCACTGGGCACTCAGTTAAGTTGCCTTAGGGATGCCAGTGAACCCAAAGTTAATAATTTGTTTTGTCTCAGAAATCATTTTCCAAGGTTGTTTGTGGGTAAGAAATGTAGATTTTGAGTTGGTTATGGCAGCAAACTATTGCTTATGGACAAGAAAGCAGGTGGAGTCTGAGTATTTCATAGCTGCTGGGATAATATTAGACCCTTTGCATCGCGTTGGCTCCTTCCCAGATTTCTCATGAAAATGATCCTGGGCAAGATGGGAGACCAGAGTATGGAGATTGTGGTTCTCATCTGCCTGTGGATACATCAAAGCACACAGCAGAAAACCCTGGACACCCACTAGAGAGACACATAGAAACAAGTTTCTGCAGATTCTAACTGAAACCCAGTGAACATTATTATCAACAAATAGCAAATGAATCCAGATAACTGGCCGTGCCTGCTAAGAGTAAAAACATGGGTGGCAGCACCTGCAGGATGCACAGTCCACAGACAGGCCTTTCAGTACCAAGCTTGTCTCTACAATTTCACTCAGGGCTCAATAGAAAAAAGATAGCTAGCTGCATTATAATAACAGTGTGAGTATCTGGACATACACATGAAAAAAATATTACAAAAGATGCAGCTACAAGAAATGAAACAGATTGGGTGGAGAGGGAGTAAAGAATTCTCATGGCTCTTTCTGGGGTTTGATTCCCAACATCCACACACATAAACTAAGTTCCCCGCAAGGTACCAAAATTTGAAATGGGAGTAATTCTAGATGGATAGATATAAATGTATATTTGTTTTTTCTGGTCTGTGTGATAATGTAGCACTTAGTTCATTGTTTCAGCAAACTCAGAGAACACGAAACACAAGTTCACAGCTGGGCCAGCATGATGGATCAGCAGGTAAAAGTGATTGCTATGCAAACCTGATTTCAATCCTCAGAACCTACAATGAGAGGAGGGAACTGGATCCTGAAAGGTGTTCTCTGACCCCACACGGGGCGGGGACACACACACACACACACACACACACACACCATTTTACAATGATAGAAAAATAACAACAAATAACCAACCAACCAACCAAACATCAAAGAAAATTGCTCGAATTCTAGTTGTGCTGAAAGAGACTTAAGAATCAGCTATCAGGGAAAGGCTGAAATATCAGAGAGAGGAAACACCACAGTCAAATCTCACCCAGCTGTCTTCCAGCTTCCTCAGCCTCGCTCCTGGTCGCTTCTAATTGCTGCTGTTTTCCCAGGCCTGCCTTAAACACCTTCTTCTCCCAGCTGTGTCCCATCCAGGTGAGGATTAAAGCCTTAAGCTATTACTATTTGGTAGTCAGCCATGAACTCACAGAAGCACAGAAAGATCTTTGTCCCTGGAGTTAGGGGATTAAAGGCATAGGTCACCACTCCCAGCTTTTCTCTGTGCTGGGATTAAAGGTGTGTGCTGTTGAAGCCCAGCTGTTTGGCCTTGTGCTCAGAGATCAAGAACTCCCAGAGCTATGTGAGTTACCACTGCTCTGTTATCCCTGGAACTCCCGGAGCTACCTCTGCCTAGTTTGACTGTGGGTTGATCTCTTGATATTCCAGGTTTTATTAAATATGTAACCTATCACCACAGAGAATACTGAGCAAAGAACTAGGAAAGCACTGTATTGTGGGTTACGGTTTCTCAGAAAACACAGAAACACCATGGAAGTGGAGTAACTAGGAACTGGCAGTAAAATCACTCCTTTGTCTACTCAAAAGATTGATTTTTACTCAGGACCCTTTCAAGTTATTCTCTACACTGGTTCAGGGAGGGCATTTCTCGAAGGAATTGCACAGTGTTCTTTTTCCTTGGATTTTGAACTGTATTGCTTGTCATCTGTTTCTTAACTGGGTCTGGTAGTTCAGGTTTGTAACCTCAGCTACTTGGGAAGCTGAGGCAGGAGAAGTACAGTCAGTGCCTGTCTTTGAAGAGTGAGTTCAAGGCTAGCCCGGGCAACTTAGTAAGAAATTACTTCAAAAATAATGAGTGGAAAAGTGGGTCGGGGCTGGGGATGCTGGTGGTGAACAATGAAGAGCATGTGTCAGGTGTGGCCCTGGACACAATTCTCAGTACACTGACAGAACAAAACAGGACCATTGATCTCTTTTCTGCACCCAGGAAATGCTTAATGGAAAGGTCAAATGATTAGAAGTACCACTGCCGAAAACATCGTGGCACTGTTTCTCTCCACTCTGACACGAGCCGTTAACACAGATCCACTGATCCTCTCCACAGGGGTAGCCGTCGTGAATGAAGAAGTCTTCCTCGCACATCGCCGACGTGCCGTTGCAGTACTCTGTGAGATCACACTCCCCCGTGGTCGGCCTGCATACTTGCCCTTTTCTTTTTACCTGATGGGTGAAGCAAATCACACTGAAGAAGGCAGCAGAGGAGGCGCTCTAAAAACTGCTCATGTGGGGGGCTGGAGAGATGGCTCAGCGGTTAAGAGCATCCTCTGCTCTTCCAGAGGACCCGGGTTCGATTCCCAGCACCCACATGGCAGCTAACAACTGTCTGTAGTTCCAGTTCCAGGCAAACACCAAGGCAAATAAATAAATAAATAATAAATAAATAAATAATAAATAAATAAAGTTAAAAAAAATTAAAAAAAAAAAACTGCTCATGTGCATTGTGCCTGTTTGGTAGATTAAATGCTCTTTCTGACACACGGGCATGGATGGGCAATCGCGAGGCGCTACGGGCAGTTATGAGTCCTAGGAGAGGGGGAGCCACCTAAGTGTTATCTAATGCCAAGTGCTCAATGCTAGCAATATAGATATACAAGCAACTCAGCATGGTGCATTTATGTATTTATTAATTTATGTGTAAATATATATGTAATAACAATAATTAGATAAAAAGAAGCCGTGAATTAGAGAGTGCAATGGTTGTGAGGGGAGTTGGAGGGAGGGAGGAGAAATGATAAATATATTGCACATATATAAAATTTAAAAATAATAAAAAATATACTATTAAAATATGTGCTGCTTGTAGCACACTCTAGCTACATATGACATGTAATAGGTACAATATTTCTATTTCAGTCATTTCATACAATACATACATTCTTATTTTAACTTTAAGGGATAAATGTTTGGAATATTATAGAAATGCAAAAGAAAAATTTTCATGGTTGAATGACTTTTGTTGAGAATACTCTGACATTTCTGGTGGAAAATGCATACAAGTAGAATGAAAGATTTAAATTTATTTTCTTAAGACTAGAAATGTCTGGAGACCTTCACTGAGTTCCTCCCCTTGGAGATGACGAATTCCAAAGAAGAGGGGAAAGAAGGGTCATAGGAGCCAGTGGGGCTGAAGACATCAGAACATGGCCCACAGGATCAACTGGGTCTCAGTCAAGGATGGCTCACACGGGCTCACAGTTCCTGAGCAGCAATCATGGAGCCTGCATGGCTCTGCACCAGGTCCTTTGCATGTATGTCCTGGTTGCAGGCTTGGTGTTCTTGTGGGACTCCTAACTGGGAGTGGGGTGTCTCTGACTGGTTTTGCCTGCTCTTACGACACTTCTCCTCCTACTGGGGTGCCTTGCTCAGTCCTGATATGAGGGTTTGTGCCTGGTCTTATTGTATCTTGTTTGCCATATTTAGTTGCTATCTCTATGAGGCTCGATCTTTTCTGAAGGGAAATAGAGGAGCCATGGATCTGAGGGAAGGGGAACTCTGTGTGTGTGTGTGTGTGTGTGTGTGTGTGTGTGTGTGTGTGTGTATGTTGGGTGGAGGGAGGGGAAACTTGGTTGAGGTATATTGCATAGGAAAGAATATAAAAAAGAAATATAGTAAATTTGGAAAAAGAAATTACAAGTTAATTTTGAAAAGGATAATGTAGTAATGTCTATGATTTAAAAAAAAAAAACCACTGACAAATGCAAAAAAAAATGTCAACATGCTTTAAAAGAAAAAGCTTGAGTCTGAAGAGATGGCTCAGTGTATTATGGTTAAGAGCATTGGCTGTTGGTCCAAAGAATCCAAGGTCAGTGCCCTGCATCTACAGCACAACTTACAACCATCTGTTATCCAGTCTCAGGGTATTCTATACTCTCTTCTGGCCTTTGTGGGACTGGGCACACATACGGTACTCAGAAAAACACCCATGCACATAAAATTAAGAAAAAAGTATTTTAAAAAAAAAGTAAAAAGAGAGAAATAAAAAGCTCTTACATTACATTTATCACAGCATGGTCCTATAGCACAAGCTGAACCCTGCGACAGCCCACAGGTTTTAGGATCACAGCATGGTGGAGGGTTGTCTTCACAGCCCTGAAAGGCAAATCACATGCCTGAGGAGTCATCCTGAATCCATTCACACTGGATAGACATGTTAATGGCAACATATTCTATAGCCTGCAGACAGCCACTCACCTTTCACGTTGGCAAACAGAAAAAAGAGAAGCCGAGGCACTTCTTTCCCACCCGATAGATGTTGAATGACTGACTACTAAGTGTTACATCCTAATTGTTTTTATTCCTAGAACAGAGCTTGCCATGTTGGGAATACAATCCTCTGATACTAAAGGGTCCATCATAGTTGAGACAGTGAGGTGTTTTCTGGCTCTTGTAGACAAAGGCAAAATAAAAATAAGATGTAGAATAAACAGAAGCTATGGTTAGGTCTTATGTGACACTTTTAACAGTCAGTAATATTTGTCTCAGTAATAGTTTGTAGGCATTTTAAAGACTTTAGGTCCTCTGAAGAGCAGTAAACGTTCCTAACTGCTGCGCCATCTTTCTGGTCCCATCATTTCTTTCTTTAGAGACTTAGTCTATGCTGGCCTCAAAGGCATCCAGCTAAAGCTGGCCTTGAATGCCTGATATTTCTGCTTCCATCTCTGTCTCTGGGAGGTACTGGGATTATAGGCATACACTGCCACATCTAGCAGTTTACTTCATTTTTAATTTTTAAAGAGGGCTGGAAAATGAGTGTTTGAACATGACTGACTCATGGCTTTTATTTTATGCTCTATGCCTTAATTTAATATTAGGGTTAGTCAATAAACATAAGAAAGGAGAGGTCTTTTAAATCACACACACACACACACACACTTTTAATCCCCAGGGATTTGAATGGTAAGTTGGGAAAACATTCATTAAGCAGACAAGAATCAGCCATGGAGGTCCGTTGTCTAGAATGACTTATAGCAAGACACTCCCTAGGGCACAGGAATGTTTGTGTTTTGCACAAGCTGTTCTCAGTGAATGTCATTGCTGCTGCTCATGACATTGACATCTACAGGGAAGGGAACATCACAATGGTTAGAACTCAGAGACATGTGATGAAGTTAAGACACACTGTTGTTAAATCTGAGTGGGGAGTTGCAGTGTGTTTCCACTCAAGCCAAACCAAGCAAAAACCCTCAAGTGACAGGCAATAATTTCTTAAAAACACACTATTCTGGGGAAGAAAGTGCCAGGGATGAACTGTATACATCAGGTTGGTCTGTGGGTATATCTACAGAGGAATGTCTTGATCATAACAATTGTGGGAGGACCTGCTCATTGTGGGTGGCACCATTCCCTAGGTTTGGGTCCTGTACTGTATGAGTAAGCATGCAAGCAATCAGTCTGCATGGATGTGACCAGCCGCTGCAGGCTCCTGTTGCCTCGACTCCCCTGCCGTGATGGACTACAATTTGGCAACAAATCCTTCTTTTCTAAGTTGCTTTGCCAGTATCTATTATCACAACAACAGGAGACAAAACTGGACGCCATTTAGGTAGGCATCAGAAAGACAAGTTTTCTATTGGGAAGGGCACACACTAGCAACCTCAGCTCTTGCTTCCTGGTTCCCTGGGGGCACAGTACTCTCAACAGCCATGACAGCAGCTTGTTTCTCTCTCACTTTATTTTTATCTCATTCTCTCTTTCCTCCTCCCTCCAACCCCACGGTATTAGCTAAGATTTATTTGGTTTGGAAAATAATTCCCTGTGGTTATGGTAGATACAAAATAACTTCGACTTAAATATTGAATTTAAATTGGTGATTAGATATTGGTAGGAAGCCAGTGAGATTCCATGATCAAATATGCCTCCCATGTTTTTTTAGGATGAAAGCTTCCCATATGTCCTTCTGGATGGCAAGTGAGTTTAAGGGAAAGGCTGGATGGGAGCATGATCAAGGAGAAGAGAAACACTTCTTGGGAAGCCACTCAAAGATGGGAGGGACTTCATGACCTTCAAAATGGCCTGTTTGAAAAATTAGAATGGAAAGGGCATGGAAGGGAGGGATGAAGACACAGTGGTCCAGGGATGAAATGCGTGAACAATACGATGGATATGCTCTGGAGGTCTAATGCTCAGCAGTGTGACTGTAGTTAACAGACTGTATTGTACGTATGCAGTTTGCATCCTTATTCTTATGGGAGAGACAGAAAAGGGAGTTTGCATGGCATGAGTTATATCTTATCATTATAAGACTTTCCACTCTGCGAGCGTTTAGGGATAGAGTTCATTTCAGCTCACCCTGTCTCCCCTGAGTTGCTTTTGTCAGGGCATTTTATCACAGCACTCAGAAATTGCTTAGAGGTTATATCCTGGTTCTTAATAGGAGATGAGGGAAAGGGGAGAAGAGGGAGGAGGGTGAGGGGAGGAGGG
>PVIH01010191.1:31052-77393 GCA_004025045.1 Sigmodon hispidus | reverse complement strand
ATGTATAAAATGTATTAAACAGAGGTAGACATGTGTAAAATAGGGCAATTATATATCTAACTTTGTATTAATATATATTATTTTAATTAGATATATAGATTAATTTTTTATTTGTGTTAATATATAAATATTTGTATTATGTTTAATTTTGTATTAATATATTATTTAAATTAAATATATAGATTAATTTTTTATTTGTATTAATATATAAATATTTGTATTATGTTAATTTATTTTTTATTTATTTTTTGGTTAATAGATGTTTGTAAGTATAATGATTTTTTATTTATTGATTGATTTATTTTAATATTATTATATTTTTTATTTAAGATTAACTTATAACTATTGTCTTAAAATGATAATTAACTATTATTTTTTTCGAATGACTAATTTATTGGGAAAAGGACGTAGTTTTTTTATAAAGTTGTTTTATGTTGGCCTGTGGGCGACGGTATTTTTGTGGGGTCTTGTTAAACTAAAACAATGATTAAGTCTTAATTAAGTAACTATGAATATATATTTATTTTATAAACATATATAACTATTTTTATTGTATTGAGTAAGTCTATTTGAAATATTTGTTAAAGATATGATAAGAAACTATTTTATGACTGTTTTGATTGGTTTATATTTTAAAAGTGATTATTGAGTGACATATAGTAGGTTTTTTTTTTATTTTGTTTTAATTTTTTTTTCCAAAAAAACTTTTTACAACACACACACATACACACACACACACACACACACACACACACACACACACACACACACATATATATATAGTATTATGAATAAAGTCACATTTACTAACTGATTATATCCTTATTCAAGATCCCTTCCCTCTCCTACCACCTCAGGTCACTCTCTCTTCTCCATATCTCCTCAATACCATGGGCAGGAGGTCCCAAGGTCCCAATATTACTTAGTTCAGTCTCCACTCCTGGCAGATACAGTTTTCTCCTCCCTTCCTCAAGAGTGAGTCAGGTGTTCCTCTAGGGGGTGTGGGACCCAAGATGTCAGTCCAGAGTGTTTCTGACCCCTAACTGTTTGGTGGTTGTGGTTTGCAGCTTTGGCATGCTTTGCTTTTTTCTTGTTTGTTTGTTTGTTTAGAGTCTACTAATGAGTGAGTACATCCCCTGCTTATCTTTCTGAGTTTGTGATACCTCACTCAGTAGGATATTCTCCAAATCCATCCATTTGTCTGCAAATTTTAGGATATTATTTTTTCTTTCTGCTGAGTGGTACTCCATTGTATAGATGTACCACAGTTTGTTAATCCATTCTTCAGTTGAGGGACATCTAGGTTGTTTCCAGGTTCTTGTTATTCTTGGGCTCTAAATTTTTAGAGTTCTTAATATATCTTAAGATCAGTCTTCTATCACTTGTAGGGTTGGTGAAAATCTTTTCCCATTCTGTAGGCTGTTGTTTTGTCCTATTGACAGTGTCCTTGGCTTTGCAGAAGCTTCTTACCTTCAGGAGATCACACTTGTTGATTGTTGGTCTTAGTGTCTGTGCCACTGGTGTTATATTTAGGAAGTGGTAGCCTGTGCCAGTTCATAGAAGTGTATTTCCCACTTTCTTTTCTTTCAAGTTTAAAGTGGCTGGGTTTATGTTGAGGTCTTTGATCCACTTGGATTTGAGTTTTGTGCAGGGTGACAAGCTCGGATCTATTTGAATTTTTCTACACACTTCCATCAAGCTATGCCAACACCATTAGTTAAAAATACTATCTTTTATCCATTGAATATTATGGGCCTCTTTGTTAAAGACCAGGTGTTCATAGGTTTTTGGGTTAATGTCAGGATCCTCATCTCTTTTCCATTGATCCACAAGTCTGTTTTTATGCCAGTACCAGGCTGTTTTTATTACTGTAGCTCTATAGAATAACTTGGAGTCAGGGATGGTGATATATCCTGAGGTTCTTTTGTTGAGTAAAATTGTTTTCACAATCCTGAGTTTCCTGTTATTCCAAATGTAATTGAGTATTGTTTTTTCAAGGTCCAGAAAATATTGTGTTGGGATTTTGATGGGCAGTGCATTGAATCTGTAGATTGCCTTTGGTAAAATTGCCATTTTTACTATGTTGATCCTACATATCCAGGAACATGGGAGAGCTTTCCATTTTCTGATATCCTCTTCAATTTCTTTCTTCAGTGATTTCAAATTTTTGTCAAATAGGTCTATTACTTCTTTGATTATAGTTACTCCAAGTTATTTAATACTATTTGCAGCTATTATAAAGGGTAATGTTTCCCTTATTTCTTTTTCAGCTCTTCTATCTTTAGTATATTGAAGGGCTACTGATTTCTTTGAGTTAATCTTGTATCCTGCTAGATTGCTGAAGGTGTTTATCAGCCAAAGCAGTTCTTTAGAAGAATTTTGTGGGTCACTTATACACACAACCATATCTTCTGCAAATAGAGATAGTTTCACTTCTTCTTTTCTAATCTGAATCCCCTTAATCTCTTTTCGTTCTCTTATTGCTTTAGCTAAAACTTTGAAAACTATATTGAATAAATAAGGGGAAAGAGAACAACCTTGTCTAGTTACTGATTTTAGTGGAATTGCTTTGAGTTTTTCTCCATTAAGTTTGATATGGGCTGTCACCTTCTTGTAAATCGCCTTTACTATATTTAGGAATTCTCTCTGTATTCCTGATCTCTCCAGGGCTTTCATCATAAAGGAGTGTTGGATTTTGTCAAAGGCTTTTTCAGCATCTAAGGATCTAATCATATGGTTTTGTTCCTTTAGTTTGTTTATATGATGGACAACGTTTACTGTTTTTTGTATGTTAAACTAGCCCTGCATTTCTGGGATGAAGCCTACTTGATCGTGCTGGATGATACTTTTTATGTATTGTTGTATACGGTTTGCTATAATTTTTTAAGAATTTTAGCATCAATATTCATGAAGGAAATTGGTCTGTAATTCTCCTTTTTTGTTATGTCTTTGAGTGGATAGGGTATTAGGGTAATTGTGGCCTTGTAAAAGGAATTTGGCAATATACCTTGAGCTTGTACTGTGTGAAATAGTTTGAGGAGTCATGATAGTAATTCTTCATTGATTGGTAGAATTCAGCACTGAAACCATCTGGACCAGGGCTTTTATTTTGGGGGAGGCTTTAATTTCCTTAAGGCTTATAGGCCTGTTTAGGTAATTAATCTGATCTTCATTTAATTTTGGTAGATGGTACCTGTCCAGAAAGCTGTCCATTTCTTCAAGGTTTTCCATTTTTGTGGAATACAGATTTTAATATTATGCTCTGATAATTCTCTGTATTTCCCAGGGGTCTGTTGTTATGTCTCCCTTTTCATTTCTGATTTTGTTGATTTGAACACTCTCTCTCTGTTTTTTGATTAGTTTGGCTAGGGGCTTATCTATCTTGTTTACTTTCTCAAAGAACCAGCTCTTACTTTCATTGATTCTTTGTATTTTTTTTTGTTTGTTTCAATTGAATTGATTTCAGCTCTAAGTTTGATTATTTCCTGCCATCTGCTCCTTCTAGGTGAGTTCATTCTAATTGTTCTAAGGCTTTCAGCTGGGCTGTTACTTCTCTAGTGTGGGATTTCTCTAGGTTTTCATATAGACACCTAGTGCTATGAATTTTCCCCCTTGAGACTGTTTTCATTGTGTCCCACAAGTTTGGATACGTTGTGGATGCATTTTCATTAAGTTCTAGGAAGACTCTGATTTCTTTCTGAATTTCTTCCTTGACTCAGAGATGGTTCAGCTGATTGATGTTTAGTTTCTATGAGTTGGTAGGCTTTCTTTGATTTTTGATGTTGTTGAACTCTAACTTTAGGCTCTGATGGTCCACTATGTAACAAGGGATTATTTTCATTTTTTTTGTATCTGTTGTTATTTGCTTTATTAGCAATTATGTGGTCAATTTTGGAGTAAGTTCCATGATGAGCTGAGAAACATGTATATTCTTTTGCATTGGGGTGGAAGCTTCTGTATATATCTATTAAATCCATTTGAATCATATCCTCTTTTAGACTCCTTATTTCTCCGTTGAGTCTCTGTCTGGTTGATGTACCCAGGGTTGAAAGTAGGGTATTGAAGTCTCCCACAAATAGGGTGTAAGAACTGATGTGGAATTCGAGCTTTAGCAGTGTTTCTTTTACATAGGTAGGTGCCCTTATATTAGGGGCATTAATATTCAGGATTGAAATCTCCTCTTGACCAATTTTTCCTGTGATGAATAAGTAATGACTATCTTGGTCCCTTTTAATTGCTTTCAGCTTAAAGTCTACTTTGTTAGATATTAGGATGGCAACCACAGCTTGTTTCTTAGGACCATTTGACTCAAAAATCTTTTCCCAACCCTTTACTCTAAGCCTGTGTCTGTCTTTGCGGTTCAGGTGTGTTTCTTGTAGGCAACAGAAGGATGGCTTCTATTGTTGTATCCATCTTGTTAGTGTGTGACGTTTTATAGGAGAGGTGAGTCCATTGATATTAAGGAATAATAGTGACCACTGATTGATTTTTTTCTGCCATTTTTGGTGGTAACTTTTTTGTATTTCCTTTCTCTAGATTATTCTTCTGTGCAATTATTGATCTTTTGTGGTTTCATGGGTGTATCTGGGGTCCTTAGTTTGGAGTTTTTCCTCTAATACTCTGTGTAGTGCTGGATTGGTAGATAGATCTTGTTTCAGTCTGACTTTGTCATGAAATATCTTGTTTACTCCATCTATGGTGATTGATAATTTTGCAGGTTATACTATTCTAGTTTGGCAGGCATGCTCTTTTAGCGTCTGTATAACTTCTAACCAAGCCCGTCTAGCTTTCATCATTTCCATTGAATAGTCAGGTGTTTTTCTGATGGGTCTGTCTTATTTGTAAGTTGGCCCTTTTCTTTTGCAGCTCTTAAATTTTTTTCTTTGTTCTGTATGTTTTGTAGCCATGATTATTATGTGGCTCAGTGACTTTTTTTGGGATCATATCTATTTGGTGTTCTGTAAGCTTCTTGTATCTTTATAGGCATTTCCTTCTTCAAGTTAGGGCAGTTTTCTTCTATGATTTTATTGAAAACATTATCTGTGCCTTTGAGCTGGTATTCTTCTCATTCTTCTATTCCTATTATTCTCAAATTAGGTCTTTTCCTGGAGTCCCAGATTTCCCGAACATTTTGAGTCATTGTTTTTTTGGTTTTAGTATTTTCTTTGACTGATATATCTATTTGATCTACTGAGTCTTCCACTTTAGAGATTCTATCTTCCATCTCTTGAAGTCTGTTGGTTATGCTTATATTTGTGTTTCCAGCTTTTTTCTTCAGTTTTTCTATTTCCATCTTTGCCTCATTTTGTGCCTTTTTTATTGCTTCTATTTCAGTTTTTATTTCCTGGCATGTTTCTTTCATTTTTTGGTTTACTTTATCTTGGTTTTTCGTTCAAAGATTTATTTATCTCTTCCAATTTTTTTGTTTGTATTTTTTTCTATTTCTTTAAGGCAATTTTTCATATCTTCTTTAAGAGCTTCGATGATAATCATAAAGGAATTTTTGTTTTTGCTTCCTTCTGTTTCCTCTTCAATGCTCAGTTCAGGTCTTGTAACTACCTTGTAGGATCACCACTTTCTTCTGGAGTTATCTTGTTGTTTTTTTATATTATTATATATTTTTTTTGCAATGGCGTATGCCCTTGTCTTTAGTCATTCACAATTAGATGTTTCTTGGTCAGTTGTGGTAAGCGGGCTTGTGTGTCTCCTGTCACCTCTGAACAAAAGGTCTGCTCAATCTCTAACTCTGCTCTGGGCAGGGGACTGAGTTTCAAGTTGTTAATCCTTCTCTGTTTGAGCACTTGGAGACAGGTTGGCTGTGACAGTTCCCTCAGCAGCAGCTGGGAGGACCCTGACAGCCAAAGTTTATCTCTGTGTACTATAGAGTGTGTGGGGACAGGCTCCACAGACCGCACCTGGTCCCGGAACTGAAACCCAGCCAGAACAAAATTTTCCCTGGCAGGGATTCAGGAACCTGGGTCCGCTGAACCCACCTCACCTTTGGGCAGAGTCTGAGTCTGTCTTTCAGTGTCCTCAGTCCTTCTCTGTTTGAGCAGTTGGAGGCAGGGTCCTCATGCAAGTTCCCTCAGCAGCAGCTGGGCAGACCCTAACAGCCAGTGTTTATTTCTGTCTGCTACAAAGTGTGTTCAGACACACTCCACAATCAGCACCTGGTCCCGGAACCAGAACCAGACCGCCTAAAGTATTCTTTTATGTCAAAATACTTTGAAATTTATTTTTAAATAAATTTAATATTCACAATATCTCATCATGAAATTTAATTTTTAGGTTCTGTGAGTGGAGAAACTAACAAGCCAATCTCAACTTTATGGAAGATTAAGTATAAAAATGTAATATAAAATGGCTACTTTCCATTATAATACCAGCTCTTTGACACATTTTATATCTTGGACCTGAATAGTGGCATATGTAAAAGTTCTTGTGGCACTTTCTTAGAAGAAAGGTGAGATGCTATAGTCTGGCTATGTGTGCTACATTGACAGGAGGTGTCTTAATGTGTTATGTAGGTTCCTGAATATCCTGTATCTTTAATATGGGTGTAATTTTATGTTGAATGCAATGAGAAAAGAAAGTAACAACTTGGTTGTGAGATTACAAAGTTTATGCCTGTTTAAAATGTAGAAATTGTTTTGTTATAAACTTAAATTATATTTTATGTCTTTACATTACCATGCTATACCCACATGTTTCTGGATGTCTATGATAATTTTCCCCTGAGTAGAATATGTACACCCTCCAGCAAATACAAACCTCAGATGGAAAAGTCTTCAAACAAACACTGATCATTACAGACACAATTTGTAATATTTCATTTTTATCTTTATTTGGTTTTTCATAATTTATTCCCTCATTTAGCCTGTGAAAGAAAAAATAACACAACTCCAAATACTTAATAGTATTTTTTCAGTTAGTAAACATAATTCATATTTGTTAACCTTAATTCTTAAATTTTCTTAAGGATTGATATAATCAAAAAAGTTAAAAACATTGATTCCACTGTACTGCATTGCTTAATTCTATTCAAAAATATAATCCCCTGTTTTTTATATATAAAACAATGTTCCTTATTTAACAACAGAATGTGTGTAAATATATCACCAAGTTCAAAGTTACAGGATAATAATGACCTTCTAGGAGTGTGGTATTTCTGAAGCTGAAGTGTTGTTCCAATGGATTATAGTACTAGGAATATCAACTATAATTTAATACTTAAACATTTGTAAATAACTACTGCACAACTGAATTAAGATCACATTGAGTTTTCAAGTTCAAAGACTTTGCACAACTTCAGTGAAAACATTTGTACTCACATCACTTTCAACTCTCAGTATGATCATAAAGATTTTTGTTTTGATTTAATAACAGCTATATTAAAGAAAGTACAAATATTTGTGAGATTTGATATAACTTGCTGATCACTTACCAGCAAATGCTCAACCTGTTGCCACCAAGTGTTATTCTTTGGAAACCCAAACAATTATTAAACATAAAAGAGTAAAGATTTATTTTCAAAGACCAAAGGTGCAGTTATAGATTGTTGTTTTGTGTTTTTGAGGAGCCCATCACCCAGCTCCCAAACATATGAATGCCTTTTTATGAATGCCTAGTCCTGGCTTGGCTTGTTGCTAGCCAGCTTTTTTAAATTACCACATCTGTGAGTGTGTACCTTTCTCTTACTTCTCTATAGCTTACTTTCCCTGTTACTCAGTGGCTGGCTGTGTGGTGGTGTGGCCGCCCTTGGTGGATTCTTCTCCTTCTTCTTTTACTCATACTCATCTTTCTCTCAGATTTATCTTTCTATTTATTCCCTCTGCCTGTCTATCCTTTCTCCTGCCTTGTTGTTGGACACTCAGCTCTTTATCAGGTGTTTTAGACAGGCAAAGTAAGACAACTTCATAGATTTAAACAAAACATACAATAATACAACATATTTCTCTACGTTAAGCAAATGTTTCATAGCAAAAATATAACACATCTTAATATGCTGCAATATTCATTTTTCAGAAATATTTATTGACTTGATGAATCTTATGAATCTTTTGCTATTTAAAGCATTTGAAGTCTTCAAGAGTGATCTTTCACTTTTGTGTTGAATAAAGAATATTTGTACCTTGGTAAATCAAATATCACTTAATTTTGTGTGAAGAGTTACACAGTAGTCCCCATACTTCATTGGTATATAGCATCCAGAATTTTAAGTGGAATTATTGTTGTTTTCTTTTCTTTCTCTCTATTTCTAGATTGTTAACATTATCCTATCAGAGACATTGTTGAGAAAATTATTATGCAAAACAAATTGAATACATTGATGAGAAAAAAAAAAACAACAAAGGTACAACACAGGGAATTTTTGTGTATAACCTACATTAATCTAGAAAGTTTCCTTACAAAAGGAAAACACATTTATATTGATACACTATACACTGATACTAGTAATGCTTCTTGATCATGCTCCTGTCTAGTTTTTCTTCTCATGTTGGTCTTTCTTTGTGGAAGTGTAGTATAGAAAAAGCTGAAGACTGCCTTTCAGTACAATCATAATGATAGCCAGATTCTCAGATTGCAATTATAAAAATCAGCACCATGTTACAGAATTTATCTCATCCTCCGTCATTTCTCCAGTATTTTCTTTGTCCTTCTTATTTTTTCTTTCATCTCTTCTGCCAGGCTCTGTGTCTGACAGATAGAGTGGATGGAGATCCAGTAAACCCAGCATCTCCATGGGACTGAAGCAAGATGAAGGATGTTAACGACCCAGAAATCCCTAGCCACCAAGGGAAAGCACACACTGAGTCGAAAGCTTTGCTAAGGCAAGAACTTATTTTATTGCATCTGACTGGGAATTATATAGGATTGTGAGAAAGGGATGGGGCAGATGGGGTTGGCAAAAAGAGTCTATATTATTTTACCATGTTAACAGAGGCTAGGCAGACACAGTCTTAGATCAGGCCATGCTGAGTCACTTACACATGGAAGTTGTGGCCAGAGATGGGTTGCCAAATTCTAGGAAGGCTTAGAAATTTATAGTTGGCCTCTAATCCACAGCCTCAGGAGGGTGCAATAAAAATGAATCCATAACATTCCCAAACTTATGGGACACAATGAAAGCAGGCTAAACAGGAAAATACATAGCAATAGATGTCTATATGAAAAAACAAAAGAAAGCTCACACAGGAAACCTAACTACTCAGCTGAAAGCTTTAGAAAAATTAGAAGCAAATTCACCTAGAAGTCATGGAGAACAAGAAATAATCAAATTTAGGACTAAAATCAATACAATATAAACAAAGAAAACAATGCAAAAAATTAATAAATCACAAACTTGGTTCTTTGAGTAAGTCAACAAGATAGATAAACCCTGATCCAAACTAACCATAAGACAGAGAAAGAGAGAGAGAGTTGAGGGACACAACAATAGATCACTAGGAAATCCAGAGAATTATCAGGTCATATTTTGATAATTTATATTCAACTGAAATGGAACCCTAAAAGAAATGGACAGCTTTCTGGACAAGTGCCAATTACCAATATTAAATAAAGAACAGATTAAAGACCTAAACATACCTATAAAAACAAGGGAAATTAAAACTATTATTAAAAGTCTCCCAAATAAAAAGAAGCCTGGTCCAGATGATTTTACTGTGGAATTCTACCAGATATTCAAAGAAGAACTGATACCAATACTCAACAAACTCTTCCATATAGTGGAAACTGAACAAAAGCTGCCAAACTCTTTTTATTATGCCACAATCACCCTGATACCCAAGTCACACAAAGATGCAATTAAGAAAAGTACAGAACAATCTCATTCATGAACTTCGATGCAAAAATGCTCAGCAAAATTCTGCCAAACCAATTACAAAATCCTATAAAAAAATCATCCACCATGATCAAGTAGGCTTCATTCCAGAAATGCAGGAATGGTTCAATTTATGAAAAACTATAAATGTCATCTATCATATAAACAAATTGAAGGAAAAAAAAACAACACATGATCATCTCCTTAGATGCTGAAAAAGATTTGATAATAGTCCAACACTCATTTATGACAAAAGTCCTGGAGAGATCAGGAATACAAGGAAAATTTGTTAAGTATAATAAAAGCAATTAGAAGAAGCCAATTACCATCATCAAACTAAAAGGAAAGAAACTAAAAGCAATCCCACTAAATTAGAAAACAGACAAGGCTGTCCCCTCTCCCATTATCTATTTAACACAGTTCTTGAAGATTTAGCCAAAGAAATAAGAAAACAATGGGAGATTAAGGGGATACAATTAGGAAAAGAAGTGAAACTATCTCTATATGTAGATAATATGAATGTATACATAAGTGACCCATAAAATTCTACAAGGAAACTTCTACAGCTGATAAACTCGTTAAGCAATGTAGCAGGATACAAGATTAATTTTAAAAAATCAGTAGCTCTTCTATACACTAAAATCAAACAGTCTGAAAAAGGAATAAAGGGAATATCACCCTTTACAATAGCTGCTAAGAGCATTAGATACTGTGGTGTAACTATAACCAAAGTAGTAACAGATCTGTTTGAAAAAAACTTTAAATCGCTGAAGAAAGAAATTGAATAGGATATTACAAAACGAAAAGATCTCCCATGTTCCTGTATAGGTAGGATCAACATAGTAAAAATGTCAATCTTACCAAAAGCAATCTGCAGATTCAATGCAATTCCCATCAAAATCCCAATACAATATTTTTTGGACCTTGAAAGAACAATACTCAATTTGCACTGGAGTCTGCCCATGGCTTCTGTGGTTCACTATTAGGCAGCTCCTATTCAGTTGTGGCAAGAGGACTTGGGTGTCTCCTGTGTTCTTTGAGCAAGGGATGGGATCATTCTCTGACTCTGCTCTGGACAGCTGTCGGAATTTCAAATCCTCAGTCTCTGTTTAATGATGCATTTTGCCCTGGAGGCGTGGCCCCGACCATGCAATGTCCCCTATTTTATGTGTGGCTGCTGGAGCCCCTCACTGCCATACCCTGCTCCTGTCTGCTAGGCAGAGCTGAGATCAAAGTCTAGGGCAACTCCCGGTAAGGTTTGTGGTCCAAGAGCTGGAATCTGCTCACCTCTGGACCGGGTCTGAATTTCAAAGTCCTCAGGCCTTCTCTTCTGATGTAGTTGGAGGTGGGGCTGACTATGTAAGATCCCCTCTTTTAGGTGTGACTGGAGGAGCCCTTCACTGCCAATAACTAGCACCTGTCTGCTAGGAAGAGCTGAGATCAGAGTCTAGAGATGGACCCTGCTCCCTGAGAGCCGTTTGCTAGTTCTTAAAGTATAACTTATCTAATTTCTATTAATGTATGTCTTGCAACATGGCTAGTGGCTTTATTTCTGTTTCATTATATTTTGCTTCCTAGGTCAACAGCTCCCAGTGTCTCTGTCTGACTCTATCCTCCTTTTTTTTAACTTATGCTTTAATTTTCTGTTTGCCTATAATCTGCTTTTTCATAGGCCAAAATAGTCCGGTTATTATCCAGTTGTAATTCACAGCAAACAGAAAGACATCAGTGTGCACCACAGGTTCATGTATTCAAGTGTTTCATTACCAGTGGTTGGTGATATATTAGGATCTTGTGGAAAATCTGAGATGTGGGATATTATTCTGTTAACATTGTAAGAAATATTGTCTTTCTGTTGTATTAAGACAAATTACATTTTAGTAATTTAAAATGACTTCAGTATTAGCTTAGTCAGTGTATCAGTGGCAGAGCTAGAAAAGTATACTCCAGACCTTTTTGGTTCCATTCTTTGCTCTCTAATCTGCTGATTATGTGAGGAACAAAGTTGTCCTAGTTTTATTCTCTTTTAACACCATGAAGTGATAGGCAGCCATGCCCTCTTGAATGTGTTTAGATTCATTCCTAAATACATGAATCAAAACCAATTTATTTCATCAATATTTAGCCACAGCAATCAGAAATGCAATAACATTTAGAATTTAAACTTTCTGTAATATGAACTAAACTTAGCCATACTTGAAATAATTAATCATAATAGCATAACAAACACTATTTTTCTTAAGTTTGCATCACACAAAATAATAAAATTACAAAGTAAGTTGTAATAAGACTCAGTGAAGTAAGAGATACAAAGAGAGGATGTAAAAACAATGCACCTAAGGCCTAGAAACCTTTAAATATTTCAATTTTAATAGCCAATAATTCTTTTTCTGAGTTGAGACTTTCATTTCTCATCACTGAAAGCACTATGCCCCTCATTCAAACTACAATTAGTAAAATACAGTTACTGATTTAAAAACTCAATAACTTTGAGTAATTGATTGGGGTGACATTTATTTTACATTTTACTATTTTCATATGCATAAATTTTCAATGACAGCTTACCAACAACAGAGTCTATTAACCATACAGTGTTGCAATATGTCAATTACAATAGCCATTTTTTGCATGAGTTTAAAAAAAATGAGTTGATTTAGTGGTAATATAGAGAAATACAAAATTAAATATAAATTATTTGACATAACAAAAACAAAATATTCTGGCTTCTTTTCTATTACTTAGAAAACAAAAATATATGAACAACAAAATATATGTTTACAGATTTGTGAAGGTTAAAAAAATCATTTTAGAAATGCTAATATAGAATTTTTAATAGGTTATATTTTTTGAAAATTAGTATTTGACTTTTTTAGCAAGTCTTTTTTAATTATTTTTATTATTTTTTGAAAATCAATATCAAACTTTATACAAAAAAGCAATCACCATAGATGGAGTAAACAAGATATTTTTTGACAAATGCAGACTGAAACAATACCTTTCTACCAATCCAGCCCTCCAAAGAGCATTAGAGGGAAAACTCCAACTTAAGAATCCCAGATACACACATAAAACCATAAACAATCAAAAATCCCAATGAGGAAAATCCCAGAGAAAGGCAATATGTAGAAACTACCACCAAAAATATCAAGAAATATCAATCAATGGTCAATAATTTCCCTTAATATCAATGGACTCAACTAAACTATAAAAATACACACATTAACAAGAAGAATACAAAAACAGCAGCCATCCTTCTGCTGCATACAGGAAATACACCTCAAACACAAAGACGAACACATGCTCAGAGTCAAGGGTTGGGAAAGAATTTTCCAATCAAATGACCCTAATAAACAAGCTGGGTTTGTCATCCTAATATCTAACAAAGAAGACTGTAAGCCAAAAGCAATTAAAGGGGACCAAGATGGACATTACTTATTCATCTCAGGAACAATTGGTCAAGAGGAGATGTCAATCCTGAATATTTATGCCCCTAATATAAGGGTAACTAACTAAGTAAAAGAAAAACTACTAAAATTCAAATCCCACATCAGTTCTCACATACTGAGACTTCAATATACCACTTTCACCCCTGGATAGGTCAACCAGACAGAGACTCAATAGAGAATTAAGGAGTCTAACCAAGGTTATGATGAAAATGGATTTAATAGACATTAACAAAAGCTTCCATCCAAATGCAAAGGAACATAGATATTTCTCAGCACCACAAGAAACTTTCTCTAAATTTGACCACATAATTGGTAATAAAGCATCGAAAAACACAGAAAGCCTACCAACTCATGCAGCTAAACATCACTCAGCTGCACTTCCTCTGGGTCAAGAAAGAAATTAAGAAAGACCTCAAAAGGTTTCTAGAATTTAATGAAAATGAATCCACGACATACCTAAACACGTGGGACACAATGAAAGGAGTCTTAAGAGAAAAATTCATAGCACTAGATATCTACATGAAAAAAACCTAGAGAAATCCCGCACAAGAGAACTATGAGCAAAAACGAAAGCCTTGAAACAATAGAACAAATTAACCTAGAATGAGTACACTGCAGGAAATAATCAAACTTAGATCTGAAGTCAATAAAATTGAAACAAAAAGAACAATACAAAGAATCAATGAACCAAGAGTTTGCTCTTTGACAAAGTTAATAAGATAGATAAGGCCTTATTCAAACAAATCAAAAAGCAAAGAGAGAGAAAATCCAAATCAACAAATTCAGAAACGAAAAGGGGGACATAACAAAAGACCCCCAGAAAATCCAGAGAATTATGAGGTCATACTTTGAAAATCTATATTCCAAAGTATGGCGGTTTCTCAGGAAATTGACAATCAATCTCCCCAAGGACCAAGCATTACCACTTCTGGGCGTATACCCTAAAGATGCACAGTCACACTCCAAAAGGCATTAGGTCAACTATGTTCATAGCAGTGTTATTTGTAATAGCAAGAACCTGGAAACAACCTAGATGTCCCTCAACTGAAGAATGGATTAACAAACTTTGGTACATCTACACAATTGAGTACTAGTCAGCAGTAAGGAAGAATGCTATCCTAAAATTTTTAGGCAAATGGATGGATTTAGAGAATGTCCTCCTGAGCGAGGTATCACAGATACAAGAAAGATAACCCCAGGGGATGTACTCACTCATTAGTGGACTCTAAAAAAACAAACAAACAAACAAGAAAAAAGCCAAGCATGAACAAGCTGCAAACCCCAACCACTGAACAGCTTGGGATCAGAAACATCTTGGACTGAGTCCTTGGATCTCACCCCCCAATAGAGGAATACCTGACTCAGTCTTGAGGTTGGGTGGTGGTGGGGAAACTGGATCTGCCAGGAGTGGAAACTGAACTAAGCAATATTGGGACAGTGGGACCTTGGGACAACCTTCCACCTGAGGGGAGGGGGGAGTTGTGGAGAGGAGAGAATGACCTGATGAAGGGACCTTGAATAAGGATATACAAGGATAGAAAGTGTGACTTCTTTGTTCATAATAATAAAATAAAAATAAAGAAAAAAAAAACTTTGTACTTGAGAAGGGATGATTTCTCATTTGAAGAAAATTTTTACAGTTTACCAGTATAAACAGCTTTGTCTTCAAAATGTTGTTGGGGCAGAAGCCTCAAGAGAAAAATGTTTTTACTAGTAAATAAATTCCTGAGTTTTAGTCAAAAGAAAAAAAAATCTATATTCCACAAAAATGGAAGACATAGAAGAAATGGACAGCATTTTGGACAGGTATCATTTACCGAAATTAAATGAAGACCAGTTAATTACCTAAAGAGAACTATAACCCTTAAGGAAATTGAAACTGTGATTAAAAGCCTCCCAAGCAAAAGAAGCACAGGTCCAGATGGTTTCGGTGCAGAATTCTACCAGACATTCAAATAAGAATTACTACCATTACTACTCAAATATTTCATACAGTGGAAGCTGAAAGAATATTGCCAAATTCCTTTTATGAGGGCACAATTACCGTAATACCCAAGGAACTCAAAGACACAACAAAGAAGGAGAACTACAGAACAAATTTCCTCATGAATACTGATGCTAAAATTCTCAACAAAATTTTGGCAAACTGTATACAACAATATAAAAAAAATCATACACCATGACCAAGTAGACTTCATCCCTGAAATGCAGGGTTGATTCAACATACAAAAACCGTAAATGTGATCCATCATATTAACAATAGGAAGAAAAAATACACGATCATATCTTTAGTTGTTGAAAAAGCCTTTGACAAAATCAAAAACTCCTTCATGATAAAAGCCTTGGAGAGATCAGGAATACAGGGAAAATATCTAAATATAATAAAGGTGATTTACAAGAAGCCAACAGCCAACATCAAACCTAGGGAGAAAAACTCAGAGCAATTCAGGAACTAGAAAAGGATGTCTTCTCTCCCCTTATCTATTCAATAGATTCTTGATGTTTTAGATAAAGCAATAATATAACAAAAGGAGATTAAGGGGATACAAATTGGAAAAATAGAAGTGAAACTATCTCTATTGGCAGATGATATGATTGTATACATAAGTGACACACAGAATTGTACCAGGGAACTCCTATGGCTGATAAACACCTTCAGCAATGTAGCTGGATACAAGATTAACTCAAAGAAATCAGTAGCTCTTCTATCCCCTAAAGATAATAGGGCTGAAAAGGAAATAAGGGAAACATCACCCTTTCTAATAGTTGCAAATAACATTAAATACCTTGGAATAACTATGACCAAAGTAGTAACAAACCTATTTGACAAAAATTTTAAGTCACTGAAGAAAGAAATTGAAGAGGATACCAGAAAATGGAAAGATCTCCCATGTTTCTGCATAGGTAGAATCAGCATAGTATAAATGGCAATCTTACCAAAAGCAATCTATAGATTAAATGCACTGCCCATCAAAAGCCCAACACAATATTTTATAGACCTTGAAAGAACAATACCCAAGTCCATTTTGAATAACAGAAAAGTCAGGATTGCCAAAACAATTTTGCTCAACAAAGGAACCTCAGGAAGCATCACCATCCCAGACTTCAAGTTATTCTATAGAGCTACAGTAATAAAAACAGCCTGGTACTGGTATAAAAACAGACATGTGGATCAATGGAATCGAAGTGAGGACTCTGGCTTTAACCAAAAAACCTATGAACACCTGATCTTTGACAAAGAGGCTCAAAATATTCAATGGAAAAAATAGTATATTTAACAAATAGTGTTGGCATAGCTGGATGGTAGTGTGTAAAAAATTGCAAATAGATCCAAGCCTGTCACCCTGCACAAAACTCAAATCCTAATGGATGAAAGAACTCATCATAAACCCAGCCACTCTGAAAAGATAGGAAAGAAAGTGGAAATTATACTCCAACAAATTGGCACAAATGACCACTTTCTCAACATAATACCAGTGGCACAGACACTAAGAACAACAATCAATAAATGGGACCCAACTCAAATTCTAATGGATGAAAGAACTCATCATAAACCCAGCCACTCTGAAAAGATAGGAAAGAAAGTGGAAATTATACTCCAACAAATTGGCACAGATGACCACTTTCTCAACATAACACCAGTGGCACAGACACTAAGAACAACAATCAATAAATGGGACCTCCTGAAACTGCGAAGCTTCTGTAAAGCCAAGGACACTGTCAATAGGACTAAACGATAGCCTACAGAATGGGAAAATATTTTTACCAACCCTACAAATGATAGAGGATTGATCACTAAAATATATAAAGAACTCAAGAAACTTGAGCCCAAAACCTTGAATAACCCAACAAAAAAATGCATTTCAAGACTAAAAAGGGAATTCTCAGCAGAAGTACAAATGGCTGAAAGGCACTTGAAAAAATTCTCAATGTCTTTAGTCATCAGAGAAATGCAAATCAAAACAGCTTTGAGATACCACCTGACACCTGTCAGATTGGCTAAAAGAAAAGAAACTGTTGACAATCTATACTTGAGAGGTTGTGGAGCAAGGGGAAAAACTCCTTCATTGTTGGTGGAAGTGTAAGCTTGTTCAGCCACTCTGAAATGCAGTAAGATGGTTTCTCAGAAAACTGGGAATCAATCTCCCTAAGGATTCAGCAAAACCACTTCTGGGTGTATACCCTAAAGATGCACAGTCGCTCTCCAATGGCATTAGCTCAACAATATTGATAGCAGCATTATTCATAATAGCAAGATAGTGGACGCAAACTAGATGCGCTTCAACTGAAGAATGGGCTAACAACTTGTGGTACATACACACTATGGAGTACTACTCAGCAGTAAGAAAAAAATGATATCCTAAAATTTGCAGGAAAATGGATGAATTTGGAAAATATCCTCTAGAGTGAGGTCTCACAAACCCAGATATATAAGCAGGGATGTACTCACTCATTTGTGGTCTCTAAACAAAAAAGCAAAAAGCAAAGCATGCCCAAAGTGCAAACTACATCCACTGAACAGCTTGGGATCTGAAACATCTTGGACTGGCACCTTGTTTCCCATTCCCTGTATAGGAACACTTGACTCAATTTTGATGTTGGGGTGAAGAAACTGAATCTGCCAGGAGTGGATGCTGAACTAATCTATATTGGGACATTGAGAACTTTGGGAGGATATGGGGAGTTGTGGGAGAAGTGAGAGTAAGTGGAGGGAGTGTGTGAGAGAAGGAACCTTGATCAAGGATATACAAGGATAGAAAATGTGACTTTATTGATAATACACATAAAAAGAAGTCTAAAAAAATTCACCTTGCAAAAAAAAAATGTACTACCAAGTAATGAGCCCAAGACACAAGCCAAATAGTTTGTAATTATTATAAGCCTTTGTGTGATTTTATGGTACTAAGCAGCTGCAGACTTAAGATCCAGACCTCAGGCTGAATGGGCCAGAAACTTACTACAACACATGTCATATCTATATCATAAAACAAGCCACTGCTTTAGATAAGAGAACTTTTATGGGACAAATGAGGAAATTTGATTATCTTCAATGAAGAGACACAAAATTAAATCATGTAGAAAATGTACTTAAATGTATAAGTATTTTCATGACAGTAGAATCAGTATCTGTTACTGAGACTATGTTAAACCACTAGGAAGAACTCTGTATTCACATAGACAGAAAACTCAGCATTTATTAAAACAATAAATCAGATCTGATATTTCAGGTAGTGTCTGTGTTTTCTTCCATTCAAGGTTTCTTTTCATTAGAGAGGTTTTTTTTTTTTTTTTTTCAAAATCCCTACAGCTATGAGACTAAAATTAATGTATCAAAAGACAATAAAAAGCTATGTTAAATTATTTGAGGAACTGGCTTATGAGAATTACTTGAGAATACATATTGTTTAAAGTATCAATAAATTATGTCAAATTATTAAACTCTATGGTGTTCAGTTTAATTGCTAAGATTTTTTTATAAACTGAATTACTGAATAGACTAATATATTTTTACTCTATGTTAGTAATGACTTCTGGGAAGTTATATTAACTTCTAATTCATGGCTTTGTAAAGTTTGATATTCATTTCTTTAATAAAGATTAAAAATAATTTCTGAGAGTACAAGTTTACTGTACAATTAATTGAGAGTCTCATTTATAGGGCTATTTATATTTTTATGTGTTTTATAACATTCTTTGACTTTATATTTTTATAAATATATACATATATATGTCTATATATATTGACAATCAAATTCTGTGTTCATTTGTATTTATTTGTTTGATGCTATTCACATAGTAATTTTATATGTTGATTTGCTATATATTTGCTTGATACAAGATAGATAGTTGTTTGCTAAAAGATACTTTTAGTACTGAAATTGTCCCCATGGCCAACAATCCATTCTGTGGGCATTGTTTTTCCTTTTATTATTATTATGAACAAAGAAGTCACACTTTCTAACCTTGTATATCCTTATTCAAGGTCCCTTCCCCCTCCCACCACATCAGGTCATTCTTTCTTCTCCACAAATCCCCATCCCATACCTGGGCAGGCTGCAGGCAGTCCCATGGTCCCACTGCCCCAATATTGCTAAGTTCAGTCTCCACTCCTGGCAGATGCAGTTTTCTCCCCGCTCCCTCAAGAGTGAATCGGGTGTTCCTCTAGGGGGAGTGGGATCCAAGGTGACAGTCCAGGGTGTTTCTGATCCCAAGCTGTTTAGTGGTTGTGGTTTGCAGCTTTTTTATTATTATTATTGTAGAATGACCCTAAAGTTTATTTTCACAAAAAGATTGTGTTAGTGAGGGGAAACATACACACACTTACTGGCAGGTGCCATATGAGAGTTTATTTACAGAGTTATCAAGAAGCAGTACCTGGAGAAGGGCAGGATGGAGGAGAGAAATAGAGAGAGGAAAGTGGTGGGTAGAGAAGGGAGCTGGCTGTCATGGCGGTATTTCTTTTTAAGAGAAGGGGTGGGCTTGAATCTACATAGCCATGCCTAGGGGTGTGCTTTCTGTACAGGGCACCATGTTGGCTTTATTACATGGCCATTACATGCCAGGAATTTTTATTTCACCTGGCACCATGCATGCCAGTAACACAACAGACTCAGCAAGGAGACATGGAAAAAAAGCCAGTAAGTAGCATTCTTCATTCTTTTGTGGCGACTGGTTTCTATTTCAGTTACTTCTCTGACTTAACTCAGTAATGGAGTTTGACCTAAGAGTAGTAAAATGAAGTAAACCTCTTATTCATCAAGTTATTTTTCATCAT
The DNA here is from genome assembly GCA_004025045.1 of Sigmodon hispidus. Classification (NCBI taxonomy): domain Eukaryota; kingdom Metazoa; phylum Chordata; class Mammalia; order Rodentia; family Cricetidae; genus Sigmodon; species Sigmodon hispidus. The sequence goes on along the minus strand of PVIH01010191.1, from coordinate 57,352 downwards.
GATGTTTTATCATAGCAATAAAAACTTTAAAAAGAAAGTAATTTTTGTGTGAGGTAATTTTTATATTTTTTTGTTACTATGTGTCTAAATATTTCTTTTTTTTTTAAACTTTATTTATTTATTTATTTGCCTTGGTGTTTGCCTGGAACTGGAACTACAGACAGTTGTTAGCTGCCATGTGGGTGCTGGGAATCGAACCCGGGTCCTCTGGAAAAGCAGACGGTGCTCTTAACCGCTGAGCCATCTCTCCAGCCCCGATATTTCTTAGAATGGTAACAGAATAATACCACACACATGACTGTAAAACAAACTATAAACTTAACATTTTCTCTCACAATTCACTGAACTTACTAACTTTTTCTACAAAGATATATTGTGAAAAGATTTATAGAGGGTGCTTCTTATGTAAATCTGCTAAAGGGTTGTGATCATATATTGCTTTTACTTTTCCAAAGCAGTTGCTACTTTTTGGAACAATTTTAGAGCATAATTTTATTTGATATCTACTATATTGGCAACATTTAGTCCTAGTTTTTATTTGCAGGGATTTTTGCCCCCAGTATGTTTCATACAGAAGAAGAAAAGAGTAGCTGTCTCCACTGGAGGTAAGAATTATTTGCCAAATGAATGTGATTCTGCTTTGACTTCACTGGCTGTTTCACTCAATACCTGAGTGTAGGATAGGTTCTTTATATATATTTTGGATCTGCCTTTAGGGACTTTAAAACAATATCTTCTTTCTTCAATTTACTGTATATTTAATAATGTTTCTTTGAAAGTAAATAAATGAACACAGTGATGGACAATTTCAAAAATCAAACAAATCAAACACACTGTATTTATTTCTACCTAATAATAACATTCTGATGACTGTAGTAGAATTTAGAAATCAGATTCTTCTACAGTTTGTTACTGTGGCGTCTTTATCTACTCTGCAAACAAATTCATACTCCTCATTCATACTCCTTTCCCAGCCTTAATAAACTTGGTTGTACCCTCCCATTTTCACTTCTTTTTATAAATATCATTGAGACTTATTTCAATTTGATATTATTCTTTCTTGTATTTTCTTCCACAGAATTGTACATATCATTACTTTTAAATTCCACTTTACCCAAATGATGATTATATAAGCAAAGACAATAAAATTTTTGAGTAAATATATCATAAATAGCCTCTCTAATCAATTTTCCAGCATAGTTTTCAAACATCTCTGTAATCTCATGAATATTCTTAATATTCTGACTTTCTATTGATATTCAAACCTTGAGTTCTTCCATTAGAATAGCCAAATAAGTTCAAATTACAGTGATCAGGAGATTTTCTAGTCTACAAATCTAACTTCTTCCATGTTTCTTCCACAAACCAATTCCAAAGGATTAGGAACTGCATTATCAGCATAATTTTAGCAATGCCCTCTCCACAAGTAATTTTAGGATAAATTGCGTTGTTTAGCCTTGTGGCTTAACAGTGTTTGCATAACTCTGTGTTTACTTAACATAAAGAAACCAAAAGAGAGAAGACTACTTTGGCCTACAGTTTAGTGAAACACAGCCCATCATGATCAAGCAAGCATTAGATACAACCATGATTAAGAGAGATGATAATATTTATGTTAAGCTAACCACATCCCCCTTGTTTTAATTCAGTCTAGGACCCCTACATATCAGAAAATATTAACCTTATACAGAGTGAGAACTCTTTGCTCAACTCAGTTCTGATAGAAATACCTCCACAGATTCAGAGATATGTCTCTTTGATCATTTGCAATTTAGTCAAGTTGCCCTTGAAGATTAGCTATCATTAGCATTTTTATTAATCTAACAAAGTTTAAAACTTTTCTTTAGATAAACAGATTTTACTTCGTCTGTCTTATTTTAATCATCAATTTCAGAACTTAATAATTATCATTCATGAATAACTGGAAAAGCACATAATAAGAAAAGCTACCTTTAAATGAATCAATTTTTTGAAGTATTCATTACAAACTTATTTTAAAATTTACTAATTTTAAATTTACTAATAAAAAATTTATTAAAATGCAATATACATAATTTCCCCTAACTTTTTCTACCTCCAACCCTACATTTGCCTTCATTCTCCTTCAATTATTGTTTTATACACACAAACACACACACACACACAGAGAAATATATAACTCTGAGGCATTTCATTTATGTTGGTATATATGTCATATATTTTAGCAGTGGCCACTTGGTGATGGATATCCAGTCTTGGGACTCATTCCCTAGAAAGATTAATTCTCTCTCTCTCTCTCTCTCTCTCTCTCTCTCTCTCTCTCTCTCTCTCTCTCTCTCTCTCTTTCTCTCTGTGTGTGTGTGTGTGTGTGTGTGTATGTGCATATGTGTTTTTATTTCTCTCTCATGATTTTTCCAGAGTTTATTTTTTATTGTTTAGGGATAAATCCCCATGAGGCTGTGAAATATCCACTTTGGTCTTAACATGTCCTGTCCTGACATTGTTTGGGCAACATATATCTGGAGTCTAGTGACTATTTTTTCTTCTCATTTCAAAGAGATGCCATTGTAGAACAGACTTCCTGATCCTTCACCTTTTACTCTCTTTCTACATTGCTTTTTACAGTTTTTCTGTTGTAGACCTATTCTTGTGGCAAGGCATTTACTGATCTTTATTTGGTCAGTTGCTGTTTTCTATAATGGTATCTGGCTTTTGCTAAGTGATGTGTGTTTTATGTAGAAATAACACTTCCACCTTAGATACTCTTGTTCAGGAAACCATATAGTTGTGGATTAATGGGTGGAATCATGATTGTTTCCATCTCCTGAAACTTACCTAGTCTTTTCTGGTACCACAAAAGCTAAACCTGATGTGAAGGATTTTAGGTGAGATCAGCTCAAATATACTAAAATCTGTCTTTGAAGCATGATATTTTCAGCTTCAACCTTGGTTAGGTTAACAAGAGAAACAGCTTGTTTCTTCTAAATCTAAAACTAAACAACTTATCTCTGGGTTACAGATAAGCTTTACAATGTAGTTAGGAATTATGATAATCCAATAAAGTAGTGGTAGTAGGGAATCCTCTAGGACATATGTTCTCATTAGCTTTAGATATTTAGCTAAATTGGCACTAACAAGCATGATATTCCTTTATAGTAAGCAATCTCTTCCTCAGGTTAGATAAGGTGACCACCAAAGTATAATTGACACTTGTGCCTTTAGGCCTAAGGATGTGATGCATAGACCACGCAATTAGATGAGGTTATGGTTGATTCTCTTCCTATGAAGCACTCAAAGCATTTTCAAGTACCAGGAACGATAGACCTCAGGGGGAAGGATTTCAGATGAGACTGAAATTTGAATTTCCAGGTCAAATTTTCTGAGTCGTCTGATATGTGCTCTCTTTAGCTAAAAGGATGTAGCCTCAACTTTTGCTAGGCTACCAAAAAACTGCTTGTTTTTAAAAACAAATAAATAATTAAATAAAACAAAACAAACAAAAATAAAAGCTGAAGTAAAACTCAATAGTAACTGTCAAGTCAAGCATTCTGAAAGCCAAGTTTTGAGTCTGAGAATTAGAAGAAAAACATTTTAGTGATATTAACTGTTATTTAAACAAAACCATAACAGCAACAACAGCAAAAACCTATAATTTTCCAACACTTTATTGAAATTATTTTCAGTAGATTGTGTATATTTAAAAAATTCTTGTCATGTATGTTATAACCAGAAATTTTTAGCTAATAATAAAATAATGTAACCACAAATTTAAATTTTTAATATTTCAACTAAAATAAAGTATTTATTTTATTACATTTGTATGTAATATATAAAGTAAAGTATCCTGAGTCTACACATATGAACGCAAACAAAATTCTTGCACATATAAATATATATATATATTTATACATACATGCAAATAAATATGCACATATGTATATACAGAAATGCAAAGTCATATGACAAGAAAGAAAGTTTTTAGGTAAGTAACATGAAACATTTGATCAAATAAAAATAAAAATACCCATACCCCCAAATGTATCCTAACTGCAGAATTAGGAGGATTTCCAGGCATCATTTGGCATATATAAAGTGTTACATTGAAATTGACACTTACAGGAATCTGAAAATCATGACAATAGTCCTGGAAGGAGTAATTTGGCTATATAATTAAATTGGAATGTGTTCAGTAAACAGATGTGTGCAAATAAACAAGAATATAAGCTCTCTATTCTCACTTCTTGATCTTTTTTGTTTGCTTTTTTATGAGGACGCCCCATGGCTTTTTTTGTTAGTATTGTCTTGTGTCTGCTGTTTTTCTATTCACTGAATTAGCTACCAGCACTAACACACTTCAGGTTTATTCAGGAGCCTTCCAGGCTGCAATGACCTATTTTGTCAACAGATGGCATGAGATGTGATTCTCCCTGCTCAATGACTACAACATTATCTGTTCAATAGTTTTCTTAAAATATCTTAATGATTCTGTTGAACAAATGATGCTCATATTGTTTCAAATATTACTGTGAGATGTGACAGAGTTTGTATATTTAATAATAAATAAGTTTCTCAGAATTTCACTGACTTAAAGAAAACATGAATTTGTGTTTGCTTCTTTTTCTGTCCTATTTATTTCTTATGTATTCTAGTTCAAGGGCTAACATTCCACTATTGTATCATGAGGTTTTTGGCCTGATCTTTCTCGCCTAGGCCAGAGATTCAGACCCACTCCCAGCCCCATTGCTACTTAGCACCAAATAATCACACAAAGGTTTATATTAATTTTGTGCTGAGTGACCTAGGACCTAGGCATATAATTTGCTAACTCCTTCATCTTAACTTAACCCATGATTCTTATCTTGTTTAACTATACAACTCAGTACCTTTACTTAGCTGCATTTTAACTTCTTTACTCTGTGTCTCCTGGCATCTCTGCTTTGTTCTTTCTGTTCCCAGAGTTTCTTAGTCTGTTAGCCCTGCACACACTCCCTGGCTGCCTTTGGCCAATCAGGAATTTTATTAAACCAGCAGGTGGGACAATTATTTATAATGTAATAGTTTAATCCCACTACACAACATAATATAGTTAGTCTAATACACACAAGCAATTCTCAGCAATTATTATTAACTGTTGTTAGACTAATAATTTCATCAGATTGCATCTTAGTTAGCCACAAAACAGCATATGAATATTTGATTCAAAATTGTATTTGGATAAATAATTATAAACATAAATGAGAACACTGAAATATAATGATAGGAGTGATGTTAGGATTATTTAAAGAATTTCTTTTTGTAAATGACTGTAGATATCCTTGGGCTTAATTCCTTTTAATTGTTATTACATTGAACAAAAGAAAAGCATCTAGATTTGCCTAATTACTCAAGAGTGCTGAAATTTTCTATGCTTTTGTGAATCCAGTCACTAGTAACATAAATATGTAAAAGATTTATTGATAATACACCTTCTGCCTCTAACCTTTCTGTGGCACCTGATACAGAAATAACATTACTAAGATAAAGAGAAAAGAATAATATTTATTTCTTGAGATTAGACAACAAAGGCTCTTTATTAGGTAAACTTCTGTATTACACAAGAAGCCTGGTAGTATACAAACATTTAGAGGCCTCATTTTATACATGACACATGTAAATATGTAGTGAAATTATGTTGGTAATATAAATATTTGTCCTACCTATGCATTTAATAAAAGTTGATTGTCAAAAAGCAGACAGGAAGTGTAGGTGAGGTTACCAGGCTAATAAAACTCTGAGAACAGGAAGAGCAGAGACAGATGCTAGACACAGATGCCAGAGTCTCCGGAGCTGCCAGGAGGAAGCAGAGGAAATGCTGCTATGAGAAAAGGTACTGAGCTGCACAAGTAAACAAGATGGGTTGATTTCAGATGAAGGAGCTAGTAAATTATAAGCCTAGGCCCTAGGTGAAACAGCATAAAAATAGTATAAGCCTGTGTGTGATTATTTGAGGCAAAGTGGGGCTGAGAGTGAGATTAAGCCTCTGGTACAGGTCCAGAAAATCTGGGCCAGAAGCATTTACAGCATAAGTGGATGTTCTCAGAAACTGTAGATAGTCACTATGGAATAATTAGAATTATTTTATGAAAAGTTTTAATGTTCTAAGTCCAGACTCAAATTATCTTAGACTGCCTTTAGTCTCTTCATGCAAATAGAAATGTCCATCCAATGTTCAATATTCATGTATTGTCCAATTCTAAGTAAGATGATAATGTGACAATGTTACTATAATTTGACAATGAGATAAATAGCTTGAAATGGATAAATGGAAAGATAGCTTCAAACCAAAAGGTTGAAAATGTTCTCACATAGCATATGGTGTCTATGTCAGAGGTAACATTGCTTTTGTGTAACCGTGTACCAGATTATCCTAATAATGTGCTAGAAAATTAGTTTGATTCACTTACCTTGCTCACTTACTGCAAAAACACCCTAAGATAGCTTCTTAAAAAAGACAATGGAATGGAATGAATTTAAGTCTGCTTTCTAAGACATAGATATTCACATTTGGCTCTAATATAAACCTTTTACTATCTTTGAGGTGAGAATTATTTTTTAGATCACAGATGAGAAAAAATGCTCTGTGTTTCTAATAGTCACTGAGAGGTCCGGGAGATAAATGAGCCCCCCCACCACATGCTTTTTACTAAGGCAAGAGAGACAAGGCAAAAAAATTACTTGATAACTGGAGAGAAAATAAGTTAGATGAGTAAAAGAAGAAAAGGAAAGGAGAGGGATATATTGTGACTTTTAAAGTTTGAAATCACTCTCCTTTCATTCAAATTCTTGAAAATCCATTGTTCATCTCTAAGTTATAAGTCATAATACATTTCAAACTATTAGGTAGCTTTAAAATACTTTAAAAACATTGGCAATATATTGAAATTTTACTGGCAGAAATTGAATTTAGACTGAAATGATTCAATTTTCATAAATGCCTAAAAATCTACATATTATTTAAATAAATTTTATAAGAATTTTTTTATTATATGTTACTTAATTGCCTTTTCTATATGCATACTGAAAAATAACATTAATGAATACATTAACAATCCATATACACTATTTTTTCCTAATGACACCATTAATAGGCTATTTAACACACAGCAAAGCAGAAGACATTAAAAGCCTAAAGAATCTAGTGTAAATATTGAATAACATTTGCTCGACTATGTTCACAGTGGCATTATTTATAATAGCCAGAATCTGAAAACAACCTAGACACCCCTTAACGAAAGAATGAACTTAAGAATGTGGTAAATTTATTCATTGTAGTATTATTCAGCAGTTAAAAAACAAGAACTTAAAAGTTGTAGTCAAATGGATAGAACTAGATAAAATGATTCTGAGTGAGGCAACCCTGACCCAAAATAATAAATATGGTGTGCACTTACTAATAAGTAGATACTGGACATAAATCTACAATCTACAAACCTAGAGAAGCTATGTAACAAGAAGGACCTTAAGAGACATCTATAAATTTCCCTGGGAAAGGAAAATAAATAAGATCTCCCAAATAAATTAGGAGAACGGTCTAAAGGAAGTAAAGGGAAGTATGAAAAAACATTGACTATTTGTGGCTTTCTGTGTTAAGTATCAACTGGTACAATGTAAATCTGCTCTGAAGAGGCTTGAATAATAGGTATAGTTGACATATGAGTGTACCAATACATCATTAAGAGTCTTATTGTTGTACCTTTTTTATCAGCATATTAGTAAGAGATGTTCACATAGCATATCTAGCTTCAGGTAGTTGGCCTCATTAAATATGACAAGTATGAGTTCTATCTCATGGAATAAGCCTTAATTCTAATAGATCAGTTGATTATTCCCATAATATTTGTGCCACAGTTGCACAATAATGTTCCAATATTGCAACAATGGGCATGTATTTTTAGTCAAGTCATTATTGTAATTCAAAATGTTCATATTTGGGTGATTGTAATTCAAAATGTTCATAGTTGGGTGATAATTTTTTTATATCTGTCAATCTACATAACATTTTCCAAGAATATGAACACAATATAATAGAAATAAAGCCTCAAGATTAGTACTGAGAATGTTTCTCCACTGTCTATTACTTAATTATGTGTTGTCTTCAGTAATAAAATTTGCTGCCAAAAATAATTGATAACAAATAGTTTTGTGACATGCAATTAAAGTTTTGGGGGCTCCATAAGAGCTTACTGGCCAACAGGTCAAAAACAGGCAATCCAATTTTATGGGAGATTTTATTAGGGAGCATATGTTACCTAATTGGCAATGAAAATTTACATGGAAATACATTCATATAAATTGGTACAGAATGGGAAAAGATTTTTCACCAACCCTACAAGTGATAAAAGACTGATCTCTAAGATATATAAAGAACTCAAGAATCTAGAGCCCAAAACCTTTAATAGTCCAATCAAAAAATGGGGTTCAGATCAAAAAGGGAATTCTCAGCAGAAGAATTACAAATGTCTGAAGGGTTCCTGAAAAAGTGCTCATCATTTTCAGCCATCAGAGAAATGCAAATCAAAACAACTTTGAGATACCACCTGACACCTGTTAGATTGGCTAAGATAAAAGACACAGAGGACAGCCTATGCTGGAGAGGATGTGGAGCAAGGGTAACAGTCCTCCATTGTTGGTGGGAGTGTAAGCTTTTTCAGCCACTTTGTAATGTAGTATGGCGGTTTCTCAGAAAATTGAGAATCGATCTCCTCAAGGACACAGCAATACCACTTCTGGGTCTATAACCTAAAGATGCACAGTCACACTCCAAAGGCATTAGCTCAACTATGTTCATAGCAGCATTATTTGTAATAGCAAGAACCTGGAAACAACCTAGATGTCCCTCAACTGAAGAATAGATTAAGAAACCGTGGTACATCTACACAATGGAATACTACTCAGCAGTAAGAAAAAATGATATCCTAAAATTTGCAGGCAAATGGATGGACTTGGAGAATATCCTCCTGAGGGAGGTATCACAAACCCAGAAAGATAAGCAGGTGATGTACCCACTTATTAGTGGACTCTAAACAAACAAGCAAGCAAACAAACAAACTAACTAACTTACTAACTAACTAACCAGAAAAAAGCAAAGCATGCCCAAGCTGCAAACCACAACCACTGAACAGCTTCGGATCAGAAACACCTTGGACTGGCTTCTTGGATCCCACTCCCCCTAGAGGAACATCTGACTCAGTCTTGAGGTTGTGGGGAGAAAACTGGATCTGCTGAACTGAAAGTGGAGGCTGAACTAAGTGATATTCAGACAGTGGGACCTTGGGACTGCCTGCTGCCTGCCCGGGGGTGGGGGGATGGGGAGTTGTGAAGAATACAATAGAGGAAATAGATTTTTCAGTAAAAGCAAATTCTAAGGTTAAAAAATAAAATATAAAACATCCCAAAAATATGGGCTATTATAAAAACTCCAAACTTAAGAATACTAGGAATGGAAAAGAATGCCATGTGTAAGTCAAAGAAAGTATATTCAACATAATCATAGAAGAAAAATCTTATGAAGGTAAAAAAGCTTACAGAACACAAAATAGACTAGCCCTTCAAAAAGTATGTATTTGTTGCAAATAATCAAAACACTAAAAACACAGAAAGAATTTTAAGAGCTACAGAGGAAAAATACCAAGTAACTTACAAAAGAAGACCCATCAGAATAACACCAGATTTCTTAATGGGGACTTTGAAAATTAGAAAGACCTGGACAGATGTTGTAAGAAAACTAAGAGACTAAGGATGCCAGTCCAGACTATTGTACCCAGAAAAACTCTCAATCTGCCTAGATGGAGTAAACAAGATGATTCAGAACAATACCAGATTTTAAAAATATCTATCTACAAATCCAGCCCTACAGAAAGCATTAGAAAGAAAACTCCAACCTAATGAAACAAGATATACTCATAAACTGAAAAGCAATACATAATCTAACAGAAGAAAACCCCAAGCACATATACTACCACCAAAATAATGGGAATAAACAATCATTGATAATTAATACTTGTTAATATTAAAAGATTCAATTCACCTATAATAAGACACAGACTAACACAATGTATGCATACAGGAGACATCCTGTTGCTGCATACAAGAAACACACCTCAGCTTCAAAGACAGACACTTCCTCAGATAAATTAACTCTGAAAATAAAAGACTTTTCAATCAAATAGAATTTGGAGCCTACCTGATGAAGCTATCCTGATATCTAACAAAATAGACTTCAAACTAAATTTAATCAAAAAGATCATGAAAAAATAATAGTTTCTAATGGTGGCTCACAACCATCTATGATGAGGTCTGGCGGCCTCTTCTGTAAAACTGTATGCATAATAAATAAATAAATAAATAAAAACTTAAAAAAAACTTAAAAAATGATAGTTTCTTGTCTTAACAAAAATCCATTAACAAGAACTATTAATCCTGACCATTTATGCCAATACAAGGGCACTGACATATGTAAAATAATCAACATTAAAGCTTAAACCTTACATCAAACCCCACACATTAATAGCCAGAAATTTCAATACCATACTCTAACAAATGAATAGGCCTTATAAACAGAAACTGAACAGAGAAATAAGAGAGCTAACAGATATTATGACTCAAATGGACTTAACAGTTATATACAGAACATTCAGCCCAAATACCAAAGAATAAGCTTTCCTCTCAGCATTCCTTAAAACTTTCTCTAAAACCGACCACATACTTGTTCTTAAAACAAATATGAATATATTAAAGATGGGAATAACCATTTGTATCTTATAATATCACAATAGGCTAACTTTAGAGTTGAACAACAACACAAACCCACAGAAAACCTACAAACTCACAAAAACTAAACATCTCTGAATTGAAGCACCTCTGGGTCAAGATACAAGTATGAAATAAATTAAAGACTTTATAGAATTAAATGAAAATAAATCAACAACATACTCAAACTTATGGGACAAAATGAAAGCAGTGTTTAGAGGAAATTTCATAGCATTAGGTGCCTATATAACAAAATGGAGAAACCTCATACAAGAGACTTAACAGCATAACTAAGAGCTCGAGAACAAACAGAAGCAAACTCACCCAGGAGGAGTAGGTAGCAGGAAATAATGCAGGGCTGAACTCAATAAAATTAAAAAAAAAAACACATTTAAACCTAATCAACGTAAACCACCATTTATGTGATCTGAAAATGAATAACACAAAATGTCATTTGTAACAAAAAATAATATGTAATCAAATCGAAGAGTCACAATAAAAATCTCAAGTGAACTAACAATATAGAAAAATTAGTTCAACTTGATAAGAATAACCACAAGAATACAATATCTAATAATAAAAAACTGAGCTTTTCTTCTTATTACTAAGAACAAAGTCAACATGTCTGTTCATGTGAAGATTTCTTATTAATATCCAAATTAAGAAAATCAAAAATGAAATGGTGGACATAAAAACAAACTCTGAAGAAACTTCGAAAATCATTAGGTCATACTTCAAAAACCTGTACTCTACAAAATGGGAAAAACTGAAAAGTAAATGGACATTATCAAGTGCCAAAATTAAATGAAGATTAGACAAATTACCTAAATATGTTTAATAACTTATGAGGAAATAGAAGCTGTTATTAAAAGTCTCCCAATTAAAAATAAAAATAGAAATAAATGCTCAGGGCCAAATACGTTCTGTGCAGAATTCTACCATAATCAAAGAAGAACTAGTACCAATACTCCTGAAATTGTTTCACACAAAGAATCTAAAGCCAAACTCAGGCTACAAACACCCTGTAGCCCAACAATACAAAGATGTAAAAAAAAAAAAAAAAAAGACAGAATTACAGACCAATCACCCTCATGAATATTAATGCAAAGATACCAAATAAAATAATTGCAAATTGAATTCAAGAATATATAAAAAAATATTTACCATGACCAAGTAGGCTTTATTCCAGAGTTGATGGGATAGTTTAACACATAAGAAACTGTCAATGCATTGTCAAAGAAGGTAGGGCTGGCCACCTGCTCTGTTTCCTTCACTTGGGCCTGGGGCTGTAGCTTTCTGAGACCTGTGATTTCTAGTAGCCCATAGGTAGGTATCATGAAATACCCTTGAGTCAGGATAATGGTTAAAAGTGATAGAACTGACAATGGAAAAAAGAGAGGTTAAAAATATACTTGATATGGACAAAAAAGTTCAATTGCTAACATCTAAATTCATTTGTTTAAAAAGAAGTTACCCAAGGGACTTAACATATCACAGTGATAGTTCCACATTGATGTCTATTGCAAGACCAGTCATAAAAGTTATATATATATATAACAATTTTATGTATATAAATGTGTGTATGTATATATATGTGTGTGTGTATATATAATTCAGCCATAAAGAATAATAAAATTAAATTATTTTCTTCAAAGTGAATACAAGTAGACATTATCATGTTAAGGAAATTAAGTTAGAGAAAAACAAATATTGTAAGTTTTCTTTCATTTGTAGAAAGATAAATAAAAACATACATGTACATAAAATATGAAAAAAGAACTGTCAATGCCATTTATCATATAAACAATCTGATAGAAACAGCCACATGGTCATCTCATTAGAAGATGGAAACACCTTTTAAAAAATGCAACAATTTTTCCTGATAAAAGTCCTGGAGAAATCAGGATTAAAGAAAAAAAAAAAAAAGACGTAAATAGTTTAAAGTCAATATAAACCAAGCAAATAGCCAATATCAAACTAAATAACAATAACCTCAAAGTAATCCTACTAAAATCAGGAACAATCCAAGACTGCCCACTATCTCCATCTACTCAATATAGTTCTCTATATTTGCTAGAGCAATAAAACAACAAAAGGAGATTAAGAGAATACAAATTTGAAACAAGTCAAACTATCATTATTTGGAGATAATATTATTTTATACATAAATGGTCACCAAAATTTTACTAGGGAACTTCTACAGCTGATAAACACATTCAGCAATGTAAGAGGAAACATAATTAACTACAAAAAAAATCAATAATTCTTCTATAAACAAATGATATAAGTGCTGAAAAAGAAATTAGGGAAAGATCACCTTTTACAATAGCTAAAAATGGCATCAAATACTTTGGAGTAACTATAACCAAGGAAGTAACAGACCTTTATAAAAAAGAATTAAGTCATTGAAGAGGGAAATTAAAGAAGATATAAGAAATTACAAAGATTCCCTATGCTCTTGTACAGGAATGATCAAGATAGTAAAAATGCCAATCTCTTCAAAAGTAATCTACAGATTCAATGCAATCCCCATTAAAATCTCATCACAAATCCTCACAGATTTCAAAAGCACAATATTCAAATTCATGTACAACAATGACAACAAAACCAGGATTGACACAAAACTTTGTTTAATAACAGAACTTTGGGAGGCATCATCATCCCCCACTTCAAATTATACTATACAGCTACAGTAATAAAAACAGCTTTTTAGTGGCATAGAAGCAAACTTGTGGATCACTGGAATTGAATTAACACCACAAATGCACACACCTTTGAAAATCTGGTTTTTGAAAAAAAAAAGACAAAATTATTCAATGAAAAAAAGATAGCCTCTTTAACAAATGGTGCAGGGATAACTAGATGGTGGTATATAGAAGAATGCAAATAGATCCACATCTATCTTGCTACACAAAACTCAATTCCAAGTAAATCAAAGATCTCAGCATATGCCCAGTTATACTGAACTTGACAGAAAAGGAAGTAGAAAATACCCTTGTTGTCACAGGTGACCACTTTCTAAATATAACACCTGTAGCACAGACAATTAGGAGAACAATTAATAAGTGGGACCTCCAGAAACTGAGAAGCTTTTGTAAGGTTAAAGGGAACAAGTAAGACAAAAGGTGCCCTACAGAATGACAAAAGATCTTCACCAACCCTACAAGTGAAAGAGGACAAAAAACTAAAGGCCAAAACCCCTAATAATCTAATTTAAAATGGATTTCTGAACTAAAAAGGGAATTTTCAACAGAATTTCAAAAGGCTGAAAGACACTTAAAGAAATGCTTCTTAGCCATCAGAGAAATGCAAATCCAAACCATTCTAATACACCATCTTACACCTTTCATAGGGGATAAGTTCAAAAACACAAATGGTAGCTGCCTATGATGAAGGGAATGTGGATCAAGGGGAACACTCCTTTATTGATGGTGGGGGTGTAAACTTGTACAGACACTTTGAAAATCAGTATGGTCGCTTCTCAGAAAACTGGAAATCAATCTCTCCAATGATCCAGCAATACCACTATAGGACATATGCCCAAAGAATAGACATTCTTACCCCAAGGCTATTGGTTCAATTATGTTCATAGCAGCATAACTGGTAATAACTGGAACCTGGAAACAATCTAGAAGCCTTTCGCCTGAAGAAAAGATTAAAAAAACAATGTGGCACATTTACATAATGAGGTACTAATCAGCAGAAAAATATGATATCCTGTAATTTGCAGACAAATGGATGGATCCATAGAATATAATCTTGAGTTATATAAGACAGACCCAAAATTAGACATAATTTGTATTCACTCATAAGTAGATTTTAGGCATAAAGCAAAGAATATTTAGGCCACAATCTATAACACCTAGCACTTAGGTAACAGGAGGGACATAAGAAAGACATAGATGGATCCCCATGGGAAGGGAAAATAAGGAAGATCTTCTGAATAAATCTGAAATTTTTTGGGGAAGTGAGCAAGGGAAGATGAGAAGGAATTATGAGGGAAAAAAATGGTTGAGTGGGAGAAGCAACAGTGAGGGAGAGCAAAGACATACATACCTTAATAGAGGGAGCCATTGTGAGTTACATGTGTATTTGGGTTTTGTGCATGGTGATAGGCTTGGATCTATTTGCATTTTATACACACACCCACAAGGTATCTCTGCCTAGGACTCCAAGAAGTAGTTGAGAGAGTGCCTAAATATGATTTTCCCAATAATCAAATAAATGACCACCCTAAAAATCATTATAGGGCATTAATCCAGCAATGGATGGAGGCAGAATCAGAGAAACATAGCTAAGCACTAGGTTGAGCTCTCTATCCAGCTGAAGAGAGAAAGGAGAGAGTAAATGATCAAAGGGATCATGAAACCCACAGAGAAGGCTGACCAGAGTAATTGGGAGTTCACTAATTCTGAAATGAGAGCTATGGAATCTTCATGGAAAGAAAATAAACACTCCGAAGAAGAATAGAGATAAAAGATTAATGTTGAGGCAGTTGGTGGAGTCTCTTACAGTAGAATTAGAGTTTATTCCTGGTGCATAAACTGGATTCCTGGAGATCATTCTTTACAGAACAACACTTTACTCAGCCTTGGTATTTTGTGAAGGAACTTGGACCTATCTCAACTGGATATGGCAGACCAAACTGATTCACCTTGGAATACCTTGAACTGTCTGGGGGAAAATGTGGGAATGGAATTGGGAGGAGAGTAACCGAGAGTGGACTGGGTGCAGGGGAAGAAGGGGAAACAGTGGTAGGTATGGAAAAAAACATTTTTTTTCCTTTTTGGTGTCTTTTTTATTATTATGAATAAAGTCACATTTTTCTGAGTATGTTCTTGTTCAAGGTCCCTTTTCCCTCCCAACTCCTCAAGTCACAATCTCTTCTCCACATTTCCTCAATCCTCTCCAGCAAGGGAAGGAGGTCCCAAGGTCCCAGTGTCCCAGTGACCCAGTATGGCTTAGTTCAGCATCCACTCCTGGCAGATCCAGTTTCCTCACCGCAACATCAAGACTGAGTCAGGTGTTCCTCGAGAGGGAGTGGGATCCAAGGAACCAGTCCAAAGTGTTTCAGATCCCAAGCCGTTGAGTGGTTGTGGTTTGCAGCTTGGATATGCTTTGCTTTTTGCTTTTTGGTTAGAGTCCACTAATGAATGAATACATCCCTTACTTATCTTTCTGGGTTTGAGATACCTTGCTCAGAAGGATATTCTCAAAATCATTTCATTAGCTGGCAAATTTTAGGGTATCATTTTTTCTTACTGCTGAGTAAGTGCAGATTTATCACAGTTTGTTAATCCATTCTTCAGTTGACGGGCATCTAGGTTGTTTCCAGGTTCTTGCTATTACAAATAATGCTGCTATGAACAAAGTTGAGCAAATGGTTTTGGAAAGTGAATGTACATCTTTAGGGTATATATCCAGAAGTGGTATTACTGGATCCTTGGGGAGATTGATTCCCAGTTTTCTGAGAAACTTCCATACTGCATTCCAGAGTGGCTGAACAAGCTTACAATCCTACCAACAATGGAGGAGTGTTCCCCTTGCTCTGCAAGCTCTCAAGCATAGACTGTCATCAGTATCTTTTATTTTAGCCAATCTGACAGGTGTCAGGTGGTATCTCAAAGTTGTTTTGATTTGCATTTCTTTGATGACTAAACAGTTGAACACTTTTTCAAGTGCCTTTTTTCATCCATTCGTAATACTTCTGCTGAGAATTTCCTTTTTAGCACTGAACCTCATTTTTAATTGAGTTTTTCAAGGTTTTGGGCTCTAGTTTCTTGAGTTCTATATATATTTTACAGATCAGTCATCTTTCAAATTTAGGGATGGAAAAAATCTTTTCCCATTCTGTAGGCTGCCATTTTGTCCTATTGACAGAGTCTTTGGGTTTACAAAAGCTTCTCAGTTTCATGAGATCTCATGTATTGACTATTTTTCTTAGTATCTGTGCCACTGGTGTTATATTCAGGAAGTTGGTTGACTATGTCAATTCAATGGAGGGTATTTACCACTTTCTTTTATATCAAGTTCA
Source organism: Sigmodon hispidus (assembly GCA_004025045.1). Taxonomy (NCBI): domain Eukaryota; kingdom Metazoa; phylum Chordata; class Mammalia; order Rodentia; family Cricetidae; genus Sigmodon; species Sigmodon hispidus. The sequence goes on along the minus strand of PVIH01010191.1, from coordinate 40,551 downwards.
GAGTGGCTGGGTTTAAGTTGAGATCTTTGATCCATGTGTATTTGAGTTTTGTACATGGTAACAGGCTTGGATCTATTAGCATTTTTCTACACACTACCAACTAGCTATGCCAACACCATTTGTTAAATATACTATCTTTTTTGCATTGAATATTTTGGGCCCTTTGTCAAAGATCAGTTGTACATAGGTTTTTGGGTAAATGCCCAGATCCTCAATTTGATCCTATTGATCCACAAGTCTGATTTTATGCCAGTACCACCCTGTTTTTATTACTGAAACTCTATAGTATAGCTTGAAGTCAGGAATGATGATGCCTAATGAGGTTCTTTGGTTGAGCAAAATTGTTTTGGCAATCCTGGCTTTCCTGGTATTCCAAAGAAGTTGAGTATTGTTCTGTCAGGGTCCGTAAAGTATTGTGTAGGGATTTTGATGGGCAGTGCATTGAATCTATAGATTGCTTTTGGAAGAATTGCCATATTTACCATAGCTACTACCAAAAATAGCAGGAAACATCAATCAGTGGTCACTAGTATCCCTTAATATCAATGGACTCAACTCTCCTATAAAAAAGCACACACTGACAAAATGGATACAAATACAAAAGCCATCCTTCTTCTGCATACAAGAAACATACCTCAACCACAAAGACAGACACAGGCTCAGAGTAAAGGGCTGGGAGAAGATTTTCCAATCAAATGGCCCTAAGAAACAAGCTAGGGTTGCCTACCGAATATCTACCAAAGTAGACTTTAAGATAAAAGCAATTAAAAGAGACAAAGATGAATATTACTTATTGCGATGAATAAGTCAAGAAGAGATTTTAGTCCTGAATATTCGTGCCACTAATATAGAGAAACTTTCTATGTAAAAGAAACACTAATAAAGCTGAAATCCCACATCAGTTCTCACACCCTAATAGTGAGAGTCTTTAATATCCCACATGCAGCCCTCGATGGGTCAACTAGACAGAGACAACAGAGAATTATGGATTCTAACAGAGCTTATGATGCAATGTATTTAGTAGCTTCCACCCAAATGCAAAGGAATATATATATATATATATATATATATATATATATATATATATTTCTCAACTCCTCATGGAGCATTCTCTAAAATTGACCACACAATTGGTCATAAAGCAAAGAAGAACACATACAAAAAATTGTTAATAAGCCTTAGTATCACTTCAGACCACCAGGGATTAAATTTGGAGTTCAACAACATCAAAAATCACAGAAAGCCTACCAACTCATGGAAACTAAACATCAATCAACTGAACCACCTCTGGGTCAAGGAAGAAATTAAGAAAGAAATCAAATCTTCCTAGAATTTCATGAAAATGAATCCACAACATACCCAAACTAGTGGGACACAATGAAAGCAGTCTTAAGAGGAAAATTCATAGCACTAGATGCCTATATGAAAAGGAAAATTCATAGCACTAGATACCTACATGAAAAATCTAGAGAAAACTCACACTAGAGAACTAAGAGCAAAACTAAAAGCCTTAGAACAATTAGAAGCAAACTCACCTAGAAAGAGTAGAGGATAGGAAATAATAAAACTTAGAGCTGAAATCAATACAATTAAAACAAAAAGAACAATACAAAGAATCAATGAATCAAAGAGTTGTTTCTTTAAGAAAGTTAATAAGACAGATAAGCTGTTATACAAACTAATCAAAAAGCAGAGAGAGAATATCCAAATCAGCAGAATCAGAAATGAAAAGTGGGACATAACAACAGACCCCTAGAAATTCCAGAGAAATTTTAGGTCAAACTTTTCAAATCTATATTCCACAAAAATGGAAAACCTAGAAGAAATGGACAGCTTTTTGGAGAGGTACCATTTACCAAAATTAAATGAAGACCAGATTAATTACCTAAATAGACCTATAACCCTAAAGGAAATTGAAGCTGTCATTAAAAGCCTCCCAAGTTAAAGAAGCCCGGGTCCAGATGGTTTCAGGGCAGAATTCTACCTGACATTCAAGAATTACTATCATTACTCTTTAAAGTATTTCACACAGTAGAAACTGAAGGAATATTGCCAAATTTGTTTGTGAGGCCACAATTAATACCCAAATCATTCAAAGACACAACAAAGCAGAAGAATTATAGTACAATTTCCCTCATGAATATTGATGCTAAAATACCCAACAAAATTTTGGCAAACCATATAGAACAATATATAAAAAATATCAACCATTATGACCAAGTAGGCTTCATCTCAAAAATGCAGGAGTGGTTCAACACACAAATAACCATAAATACCATCCATCATATAAACAAATAGAAAGAAAAAAAAAACACATGATCATATCCTTAGATACTGAAAAAGCCTTTGACAAAATCCAACACTCCTTTATGATAAAAGTTCTAGAGAGATCAGTAATACAGGAAAAATATCTAAAAATAATAAAGGTGATTTACAAGAAGCCAACGGCCAACATCAAACTTAATGGAGAAAAACTCAAAGCAATTTCACTAAAATCAGGAACTAGAAAAGGATGTCCTCTCTCCCCTTATCTTTTCAATATATTTATTGATGCTTTTGCTAAAGCAGTAAGAGAATGAAAGGAGATTATGGGGATACAAATTGGAAAAATGAAGAGAAACTCTCTCTCATATATATATATATATATATATATATACGTATATATACATATACGTATATATATATAATTGTATACATAAGTGACCCACAGAATTCTACCAGAGAACTCCTACAGCTGATAAACACTTTCAGATATGTATCAGGATAAAAGGTTAACTCAAAGAAATTAGTAGCTCTTCTATACACTAAAGATAAAAGGGCCGAAAAAGAAATAAAGAAACATCACCCTTTATAATAGCTGCAAATAGCGTTAAATACCTGGGAGTAAGTATAACCAAAGAAGTAACACATCTATTTGCCAAAAATTTTAAGTCACTGAAGAAGGTAATTGAAGAAGATATCAGAAAATTGAAGATGTCCCATATTCCTGGTATGTAGGATCAACATAGGAAAAAAACTTTAAAATAATAAAGATCAAAAAATAAATATTAGATGCATTTTTCACATATTATTGGTCAAACCTAAAATTGTCTTGCATTTCTTAATTTCTGTTAAAATATAAATGTAGGTTTTGATCTAAATGCTTGTTCTGCAGTTAAGAGTATGTGTTATACTTGCAGAAAACCAAATTTTGGTTCTAAGGACCTAAGTCAATGTCTTACATTTGCCTATAGCTCTATGCACAGATGTTTTCTTCTGACCTCTGCATGCATCTGCATTCACACATGTACCAACCTTTCTTGACACACACATAAATAACACATATTTATAAACCTGTATGCAACATTTTGAGACTGTTATTTTTCCCTTCAACATCAATTTTATTTTTCTTCAATTATGTTAAAATATTATTGTTTTATGTATAAATTAAGTTTCATACGATAATTTCAGATTGCATTTTCTCTAGATAATCAATTATGACCTCAGATTAATCAACTAGTTTGACTATATACAAAGGGACATAATTTAAATTTGCATGATTAGTGAATTTTTTCAGATATAAAGAACATTAAGTCTAATAACATATTATAGATCAATAAGTGCATAGTGAGGAAAAAACAACTCATTGATGTGTTTACTGAAGTGATGAAATGAAATGATAAATTTCATGTTGAACATTACAGATAGACAATTGTCCTTTTATATTTATTACAATATTGCTGTATCATAAATTATTATGTTTAAGTTGTTTTCTTCAAAATTTGTTACTTAAAACATTAAGAAAATTGCAAAATTTCTAAACAATTACAAGTTAAAATAATTCAAAATTATTGACAAAATTTAATTAAATAAAGAACACCATTGCCAATATATTAAAATGAGTTTCACTCTTTTGAAAGTATGAGAAACTATGTTCATTTCCAGAGGCATGTGAGTTCAAATGTCTGCACTGTGATTTTTAGACAACAAATGAATCATGATTTGGGGTGCTGTGAAGATTACCACTCTGTCTTCTTTAAATGAAATTTATCATATTTTGATACTCTTTACAATGATAAAATAGTTTGTTTCTTTTACTCTATTTATAATTGTATTAGCATTTTTGAATTGTTTTATGACCTGACTAAATAATATTTATGAAAACATCTTGGCACAATCCCTAAAGCATTTTTCAAAATCAGAATCAAAGTTTATTGTCACTTTTATCTTACCTAGCTGATGCCTAAGAAAAGGAGGTCTGTAGCATATAAACATAAAAATGTAGAAAATATCTGTATGAAAGCCTGGACACCCATACCTGCCTGATATAGTTCAACACACATAAGTGCTAGCCTGTAGGAATAGCAAGCCTGGACCCCAATATCTTGCAGCGGCAGACAAGTGGTCCCATTATGATGAGTAGATATGTGGATAGAGAAGTGGGAGAGAAAGAGAAGCTGGATGCCTCATGTGCTATGGAAAGAGGTAGAATAATGAAGTTCACTCTAGTCTGATATGGAAGGCCTGCTTGTCCCTTAGGTCATGGTGACTTCTGGGCCACAGCTGCTGTCAAGTACCATGTCTACATCCATTGTCCTACCACAACAAGAGTCTATGTGAACATCCATGGCCCATGTTTTCACCAAAGGCCTCAGAGACACCCAATATCTAGGCCACTACTAGAGGCCATGTAGGTGTCCAAGGGTCTGGCCTATGTTGCAACCTGTGGCCATGGTGTTATGTAGGGCCACGCTACTACAGAAGGCCATGTCTGGGTTTATGTTCCTTGTTTATGCTGGGGCCCACATGAAATTCTGGGCTTGGGCTACAATCAGCAGCCTTGTTGGTGACCCAGGGCAGTATTTCCATTGGAGTCATGCTAATCTGAGTAGCCTGTGTCCATGGACCTATAGAAGTCAGGGCCTAAGTATATGTATGTTGCTAGTCTTTCAACTAAGGGCAATGTGGTATTCTGATGTCTATTTAGACACTTGAGACCATATTGGTGCCCAATGACCAATACAAATTTGATTGACACATTGTACTACCCAGTGCTAGAGTGATGTCCAGGACTGGGCTATAACTGGGGGCTATGTTTGGCCTTACTGTAGCCAGGGCCTGTGTGATGTTCATGGCTCCTGTTGTCATCAAGTATCATGCTTATTCCAAGGGTCTAGGTTAACATCTGGGACCATTTTGTTATCTGAGGGCCATGATGCTACAAGTGCTGATCTGGGTCGCTATCATGACCACATGGCACCATGGTAATAACCTGACCTGGGCTGCTGTCAAGGGCTGTGTCTCTGTCTTTGCCTTTTTGTGTGTCCAGAGACTGGGTTGTACCTGAGCCATTCTTATCTGCATGGTCAGTACTTCCATCTGGAGCCAACATATTATCCAGGACAGAGCTGCTGCCAAGGGCCATATCTGGTTTTGTGGTCCTGCTGTGGCTAGCTGCAATCTGTGTTGATGTTTTTGAAGTGTGACACCTCAATGTGCCATAGGAATCATGTATCATGTCTAATAAAATCAAGGAACTAACAAGTCACATATTTCACTGGCCCTGCCTCTCATAAGAAAACTGTACACACACACACACACACACACACACACACACACGCACACGCACACGCACATGCACACACACACACACACACACACACACACACACACACACGGGAGAAATGGCTCAATGATGAAGGAAATTTGACCCTGTTAACATGGGCATAGGAAAGCTGAATCCAGACTCTTGCTTGCATGTAGTTGTCTCAGTGTCTCAGAATGTCAAAATCAGCATTCACTCAGGCCAACCACTGGGCCTTGATTGGCCCACCCTAACATCTACTCCATTTAATACTTAATAAAGCGTGTGAATGGACTGGTATAGTGGGATTATGCTACATTGTAAATATTTGTCCCTCCTACTAGTTTAATAAAAAGCTGATTGGCCTGAGGCAGACAGGAAGTATGGGGGGGAGGCTAGCAGACTAAGAAAATTTTGGGAACAGAAAGAACATATAAGAGATGCCAGAGAGATGAAAGATAGACCAGCAGAAAGCCAGCAGCTGCAGAGGACAACTATGCTGCTCTGAGAAAAGGTATCAAGCCATATGGCTGAACAAAAGAAGAATCATGGATTATATTAAAAATTAAGAGTCAGCAATATGTCTGAGCAATTGGCTGATCAGCATAAAATTAATATGTGTCTGTGCATTTCTATGGTCTGTGGGTTTTCAGGTCTGGACCACAGGCCAGAAAGGCCAGAAAACTAATAATAATAGACTGGTTCAAAAAAATAACAGCCACTGGATCTTTATGACTGTGATAGGCATATAGGCAGAAGGCTCTGTCCAACTGGCATCTCTCAAATATCCAGCAGCCATTTTTCAGATAATTGACTCAAAAGCTTAATATTGCTTATAAATACTCAGTAATTAGCTCAAGCTTATTACTAGCTAACTCTTACACTTAAAATAAAGCATAATTCTTTTCTATGTTTACTACATGGCCTGGTACTTTTTCTCAGTATGGCATTTCATCTTGCTTTTTCTGCATCTGGCTGACTCCTAACTTTGTCCTTTCTATTCCAAGCACCTTAGTTTGGTCTATATTTCCTGCCTGGCTACTGACCACTCAGTGTTTTATTAAACAAAATTGAGTAACAAAACGATTATTCCACAGAGGCTGCAGAATAATAAAGAGTCATTATGGTGAGGAACCAATAATGATGATATATCAGAAACTAGAAGCCTTGAACCAGACCAACGACCCATTGCTAGCAAAATTAATTGGAAAAAATGAGTAATATGTGACACACCTTAGTTCCCAATACCACCAGGAGGAATGGAGAGGTGTAAGAGAGGTGAAAAAGATAGAGGAATAGTGGGAGACTTCAATACCCCACTTTCAACCCTGGATAGATCAACCAGACAGACCCTCAACAGAGAAATAAGGAGTCTAAAAGCAGTTATGAAGCAAATGGATTTCATAGATGTCTACAGAACCTTCCACCCAAAGGAAAAGGAATATACATATTTCTCAGCTCCTCATGGAACTTTCTCCAAAATTGACCACATAATTAATCATAAAGCAAATATCAGCAGATACAAAAAAGTGGAAACAATCCCTTGTAACATATTGGACAACCAGAGCCTAAAGTTAGAGTTCAACAACATCAAAACCCAAAGAAAGCCTACCAGCTTATGGAAACTAAACATCAATCAGCTGAACCATCTCTGGGTCAAGGAAGAAATTAAGAAAGAAATCAAAGTCTACCTAGAATTCAATGAAAATGAATCTACAAAGTATCCAAACTTGTAGGACACAATGAAAACAGTCTTAAGAGGAAAATTCATAGCGCTAGATGCCTAATGAAAAACCTTGAGAAATCCCACACTACAGACCTAACAGCACAGCTGAAAGCCTTAGAACAATTAGAAGCAAACCCACCTAGAAGGAGTAGACAGCAGGAAATAATCAAACTTAGAGCTGAAATCAATACAATTGAAACAAAAAGAACAATACAAAGAATCAACAAATCTAAGAGTTGGTTCTTTGAGAAAGTTAACAAGATAGATAAGCTCTTAGCCAAACTAATCAAAAAACAGAGAGAGAGTGTCCAAATCAACAAAATCAGAAATGAAAAGGGGGACATAACAACAGACACCCAGGAAATACAGAGAATTATCAGATCATATTTTGAATATCTGTATTCAACAAAAATGGAAAGCCTAGAAGAAATGGACAGCTTTCTGGACAGGTGCCATCTACCAAAATTAAATGAAGATCAGATTAATTACCTAAACAGGCCTATAAGCCTTAAGGAAATTGAAGCTGTCATTAAAAACCTCCCCAAAAATAATAGCCCTGGTCAAGATGGTTTCAGTGCCAAATTCTACCAGACATCCAAAGAAGAATTATTACGGTTACTCCTCAAACTATTTCACACAGTAGAAACTGAAGGAATATTGCCAAATTCCTTTTATGAGGCCACAATCACCCTAATACCCAAGCCACTCAAAGACACAACAAAGAAGGAGAATTACAGAACAATTTCCCTCATGAATATTGATGCGAAAATTCTCAACAAAATTTTTACAAACTGTATACAACAATGCATAAAAGATATCATCCACCATGACCAAGTAGGCTTCATTCCAGAAATGCAGGGCTGGTTTAACATAAGAAAAACTGTAAATGTTATCCATCATATAAACAAACTAAAGGAACAAAACCACATGATCATATCCTTAGATGCTGAAAAAGCCTTTGACAAAATCCAACACTCCTTTATGATTAAAGCCCTGGAGAGATCAGGAATACAGTGAGAGTACCTAAATATAATTAAGGCGATTTACAAGAAGCCAACAGCCAGTATCAAACTTAATGGAGAAAAACTCAAAGCAATCCCACTAAAGTCAGGAACTAGACAAGGATGTCCTCTCTCCCCTTATCTATTCAACATAGTTCTCGAAGTTTTAGCTAAAGCAATAAGGGAACGAAAAGGGATTAAGGGCATACAAATTGAAAAGAAGAAGTGAAGCTATCTCTATTTGCAGATGACATGATTGTATACATAAGTGACCCACAAAATTCTTCCAAAAACTGCTACAGCTGATAAACATCTTCAGCAATGTAGCAGGATACAAGATAAACTCAAAGAAATCAGTAGCCCTTCTATACGCTAAAGATAGAAGAGCTGAAAAAGAAATAAGGGAAACATTACCCTTCATATTAGCTGCAAATAGTATTAAATACCTTAGAGTAACTACAACCAAAGAAGTAAGAGACATATTTGACAAAAATTTTAAATCATTGAAGAAAGAAATGAAGAGGATATCAGAAAATGGAAAGCTCTCCCATGTTCCTGGATTGGTAGTATCAACATAGTAAAAATGGCAATTTTACCAAAGGCAATCTACAGATTCAATGCACTGCCCATCAAAATCCCAACACAATATTTTTTGGACCTTGAAAGAACAATACTCAATTTCATTTGGAATAACAGGAAAGCCAGGATAGCCAAAACAATTTTACTCAACAAAAGAACCTCAGGAGGTATCACCATCCCTGACTTCAAGCTATACTATAGAGCTACAGTAATAAAAACAGCCTGGTACTGGCATAAAAACAAACTTCTGGACCAATGGAATAGAATTGAGGATCCAGACATTAACCCAAAAACCTATGAACACCTGATCTTTGATGAAGAGGCCCAAAACATTCAATGGAAAAAAAATAGTATATTTAACAAATGGTGTTGGCATAACTGGATGCTAGTGTGTAGAAAAATGCAAATAGATCCAAGCCTGTCACCCTGCCCAAAACTCAAATCCAAGTGGATCAAAGACCTCAACTTAACCCCAACCACTTTGAACTTGATAGAAAAGAAAATGGGAAATACACTTCTACAAATTGGCACAGGCCACCACTTCCTAAATATAACACCAGTGGCACAGGCACTAAGACCAACAATCAATAAGTGGGATCTCCTGAAGCTGGGAAGCTTCTGCAAAGCCAA
>PVIH01010191.1:10883-30952 GCA_004025045.1 Sigmodon hispidus | reverse complement strand
TTGAATAACCCTATCAAAAAATGGGGTTCAGATCTAAAAAGGGAATTCTCAGCGGAGGAACTACGAATGGCTGAAAGGCACATGAAAAAGTGCTCTTCGTCTTTAGCCATCAGAGAAGTGCTAATCAAAACAACTTTGAGATACCACCTAACAGCTGTTAGATTGGCTAAGATAAAAGACACAGATGACAGTCTATGTTGGAGATGTTGCGGAGCAAGGGGAACACTTCTCCATTGTTGGTGGGAGTTTAAGCTTGTTCAGCCACTTTGGAATGCAATATGGAGGTTTCTCAGAAAACTGAGAATCAATCTCCCCAAGGACCCATCAATACCACTTCTGGGTGTATACCCTAAAGAGGCACATTCACACTCCAAAGGTATTAGCTCAACTATGTTCATAGCAGCATTATTTGTAATAGCAAGAACCTGGAAACAACCTAGATGTCCCTCAACTGAAGAATGGATTAAGAAACTGTGTTACATCTACACAATGGAGTACTACTCAGCAGTAAGAAAAAATGATATCCTAAAATTCGCAGGCAAATGGATGGATTTGGAGAATATCCTCCTGAGCAAGTATCACAAACTCAGAGAGATAAGCAGGGGATGTACTCACTTACTAGTGGTCTCTAAACAAACAAACAGGAAAAAAAGCCAAACATGCCCAAGCTGCAAACCACAACCACTGAACAGCTTGGGATCAGAAACACCCTGGACTGACCCTTCGAAACCTACTCCAACTACAGGAACACCAGACTCACTCTTGAGTGAGGGGGGACAAAACTGGATTTGGCCAGGAGTGGAGACTGATCCAAGCATTATTGGGTCAGTGGGACCTTAAGACTGTCTGCTCCCTGCCCAGGGAGGGGATGGGGAGTTGCAGAGAAGAAAAATGACAAGATGTGGTGGGAGGGGGAAGGGACCTTGAATAAGGATATACAGGGATGGAAAAAAAATTCAGAGGGAAAGCTGAGCACAAAGTAAATATATGTGTAGCAATCTTATTTGCATTACCACCCTTGATAAACCATGCTTATGATTCTTATCCTCTGTATAGTTATTGTTAACTCTTCCGCATTTTAAATTCTTTTTACTGTTTTTTTTTGATAAATACAAAATAAAGAAGGAAAAAAAATAAAAATAAAAAACCAAAAAAACAAAAAAAAAAAAAAAAAAAAAAAAAAAAAAAAAAAGAGAGAAAAAGATAGAGGAGCAAAGTTTGTTATTTTTATTCTTATTGTTTTTTTGGTCTTATTTTTGTTTGTTTTTTGCTTGCTTTATTTTGTTTGGATTTGTCTTTTGGGGGAACACTGCAGGGGTAAAGGGAAAATATATGGGACCGTGAGGTGACCAGAATTAGTATGCATGATGTAAACTTTTCAAACAATCATTAAAGCAGTTATTTTATATTAAAAAAGAAAAAATTTGCAATCAAAAGAGGGACTTTTATACTATGTATATAAGAAGTACTCTGACTGACTCCCATACAAAAAACATTAATAGGAAAGTATATAAGAATTAAAAAGCAGTAGGCAAATTTTGTTGTCACTTGCCCAGCAAAATCAGTGTAGAAAGCCTACTGGGATACAGTGTTTGGCTCCCTCTTTAACTCAGAGATTATACAAGAGGATAATTGATCCACCTATGTTTTGTAGATCAAAAGGCCTATGCTCCTGTCAAGAATACAATAATTGTTTTAATGTATTATAAGAAACAATATCAACTACGTACATCTTTACCTATTCTTCTTTTCCCAAGACATTATCTCTAACCAAGAATGCCTTTGCTTTTCAACAGAACTAATAGCTCTGATTGAAAAATATTCTCTTTTCTATGCCCAGAATGATAGAGAGACACAAAGACAGAGAGACAGAGAGAGAGGAGGAGAGTCAAAGAGAGAAGAGAAATTGAGAGAGATTTTAGATATGATAAAAATATATTAGACTATGATAATATATTATAAATAGATGATAGATAGTGCACATAAAGATGGTTAAGACTTATAGTGTCACCCCAAAAAGATAAAAACTGAATGAGTTATATTTTGCTGACCCTTCTAAGCTATATGTTTCTGTGATTCTGGTCACATAGGATGCCTAATTTTTAGTTCTTTCATAATATCATATTAATTGGAGAAGCGATACACCAGATGACTGAGAATTGCTACATTATAAAGATATGCTTAGAGTGGTAATATACTCTATTACTACTTATTTACCTGGTTTGTATTTATGACACAGCTAAAACTTCATACAAATGAGAAATTAAAATTTGTTTTATTTTTCAACTTTTTCTAATAAAAATAATAAAAATATAAATATGCTAAACTCAAACATTACTTATTTGTTTCTCTTCTATGTTAAAACAAAGATTCATTTAAATGTCCTATTGTTTCTTGTATTCAAGATTTTGAAATATGCATGATGAATGCAAAGATTTTTTTTTATGGCCACAAAACACAGGCTCTATCAGATTACCATTATCAGAGATGATCAACTATGGATGAAACTTTTATAGTAAGTATATATGTGAGATTCACTTGGGATTTATGTTACATAGCCCTTGGGTAGAAAGTGTTCTGATTGTTTGATGGGAGGATCTTTAGATGTGGACATCTTAATCTAATTTTAAATCTCATATAAAGAAATGTTAGTCTTATTTTTTCTTTATATATGACCTGTATGTCAGGGAAGAAATTACATTGAAGATTCTCTCAAGTTTGATTACATTAAAAAGTTCACTGATTTCTAAAATAAAATTAATGATAACACTGATGAAATTTTGAAATCTTGATGTAGTGTATAAGGGACATTTAAATCTGTCCTAATTTTTGCAGGATCCAGAAAGATCTGCATTTAGTTCATTATCAGCGGCCGGGGCTGAAGAGATGGCTCAGCGGTTAAGAGCACCATCTGTTCTTCCATTATCAGCTGCCAAGGCAGAATGTGCAGGTGTTTTTGCTATCTAATGAGTTGGCTACAGATTCACTGAATTCTGTCAGATTCCAGTGTATTCTGATGTTGTTTTCCATTCATTTATACTTTCTGTGTTTTACATGTTTCCCAGATCTACCTTTTTTTTCCCCTTAGATGCTACACATATGCACAAGTTCATCAAATTCCTATCAATTCCAGGGCAGCCCAATCTGGCACCTGAGTATGATGTTCAAGTCAAATGATGGGACCTTTTGTTTAGTACCAGAGACCTTATTAAATGAACCTTCTGGATCCAGAAACACATCTACTAGGATACAGAGCTGTTCATAAGCAAAATACATGCCATTTCCTTTGATGGTACACTGTATTCAGTTTTATTTTGCATTTGATTAACAATACCTTTGTGTGTTTATAATTATTTATCTTTTAATTGCATGGCTTAGTTTTTATCACTTTTTAATTATTGATTGGGATTGAAAAAAACAATAGAAAAAAGCAAGAGAGAATTAAAAATAAATGGTTTATTATCTATATAGATACCAAGAATTTTAGTAATAAATAAGTGCTTCCTTGAATATAAAATAAGGTGCTACCTACAGTTTAGTAGAAAACTTTTATGTGAAAGAAATTATTTCTCTATTTGGCTTTGCATTTTGTTTAGAATAATCCATGATAACAAAGTATTGTTATTAGGTTTTGGACTGGTCCTGAAATAATATAAAATATATGTGAAATATGTGGTATTAAATATTTTGCATTCTGAAATTGTATCCAAATTTCAGATGATGATAGCTAGTGATTTTTTTAATTAATTTGATGTGTGCTAAATGTATTTATATGAAATAAATCATTGTAGTTTTGATATAGTTACCAAAATATAAGCTTTTCTAGATATTTTGTTGATATTAGGGATTTTACATATTGTCTTATATCTGTTAATTTTGTTAAAAATCTTTCATTTTATTTTGTAAATCTATATCATTTTCTTTTTCCCCATTCTTTCTCAGAATCCTCCGATATACCTGTCATTGCCATCCTTCAGATTTATGGCAATTATCAAAGTTAATTTTTACATGCGTAAGTGTATATGGATTTTTCTTCCTAATTGCATAAATGAACCCAGCTAAGTATGTATAATGTTATTTGTGAATTTTTCAGGGCTAATCATTTAATATTGAATAAGCAATTGGTATTCTCTTCCCAAAGATAAAACACTTCTCACACTCTCAGAATTCCTTAGTTGCTTATGGGATTTTAACGTAAGGTTGAAGACTCGTGAGCTTTCCCCTTTTCCTTATAACAAAGAAAAGTATCTTCAAGATAAACATAAAAACCTACTTTACTAAAACACCATAATTAATAATAATGCTATGGTATTTTAAGTAAGAATGGCCTCTATATGCTAATGTATTTAAATGTTCATTCATCAGGGTATTGCTATTAGAAGGTATGACCTTGTTAGGGTAGATTTGTCTTTATGGGAAGTGTATCACCTGGAGTAGAGTTTAAGATTTCAAATGCTCAAGCCAGGCCATGTGTCTCTCTCTCTTCCTGGTGCCTGCAGTTTCAGATCTCAAACTCTCAGCTACCTCTTTAGCACCACGTCTGCCTGTGTGCCACCATGCTTCTGGAAATGACATTAATAAACAAAATATCAGCAACTTTAACCCAGTCCCAATTAAATGCGTTCCTCTATAAAAAATTCTATTGTCATAGTGTCTTATTACTGCAATAGAATATCAGCTAAAATAGACGCTCTTAACATTTGTCTTTCTACTGACAGGTAAATATAGACCACTAATCAGGAAAACTTTTACAACCTTCACAAAAGACCACATCCAAATGCATAGTTGTGGATCCCAATCCCAATGGATTTATCTACAAAATAACTCTTACACATATGACTTTGTGATCATTGACAAAAAACAGAAGAAAGGTATGACTCAGAGGTTCAGGGTGTGTGTTGTGATTTTTTTGTCTCTCTGTAATGTCAGAAGCTATACCAAAAAAGTCTGACCAAAATAATACCCTAAATATGAGATGGTTAAACACAACATCAATTATTAATATACAAAATTTGTGTAGTCCTTTGCTTAGAAGAAAAAGATTAAAGAAAGTTAGAGATGAATAATAATTTAAAGGCCAAAAAATTAAAATAACAGAAATGTGTGAAAGAGAGAGGGAAACATTTTTGACTATGTAAAATTGTAAGCAAAAAACATATAAGGCCTGCCTAAATCTCTAGAATTCAGAATTTGCAAGGTGATAAATACAATATTTAACTGCTTTCTTTATTATGAATAAAGCCACATTTTCTATCTGTGTATATCCTTATTCAAAGTCCCTTCTCCCTTCTAACCCCTCCAGGCACTTTCTCTTCTTTATGTCTATTTGTTACATAGTATTATAAAGTAAATATACAAATGACAGTTATCATAATGAGTATATAATGGTATATAATATTACCTAAATGTCACAATTTTTTCTTTGCTGTTAAATCATTTAATGCTGCTTCAGTACACATTATTGATATCCCACATGAGAAGTATAAAATTATTCTAAGTTTTCTAATTTAGTATTGGGTTCAGACTGATACACTGTATAATACCTAAAGTTCCTGGAATATTTGTTCTTAGCAATGAAAGAAAAAAAATGAATAAAACATTTGAGTTGGACTTAAAGAGAACAGACAAATCTCCACTTGACTATCTAAATTTCTTCATATAGTTGAAATTTTTTTATTAAATCATAATGATTCCTGTTACTTGAACCAGAGTAAGCATGAAATTTCAGTGAGTTATTCTTTTGAAGTAAATATCTTACAATTGTAACCCAGTAATCTAAAACTCATGAGTGGGAATTCTGTAGACAATTTCTAACTAAGGTCCTGTGCCATATGTCTTAGAGGTAATATGTGAGTAGAGATAAGAATTAAATACATGTAGAAACTGAGAAATGAAAGACAAATTCCATTTTCACATTGTGGGTAAAATCTAATGGCCTCTGGGAATAACATAATACTCCATCTATTATTTGTATAAATTTATTCCTCTGTGAATTTACCATAATCTCCACATATCCACGTGAAGCTGGATAATTGTTTTCATTTTAGAAGACATAGTATCAGTAAAACTTTCTGTTTCATAGCCAGTCAGAAATTGAAATAGTTTGAGGAACTATTCTATCTAATTCTAAAACATATTACATGGACAGTTTCCTTTATTCAGCTCTACTTAGACAAGAGTTGTTTTCTGTCTTCATGTCTGCTGTTTACTTTCTCTTTTTCTTTCCCTCTCTTTCCTTCCTCCCTCTCTCTCTTTCATTCTTTCTTCTTTTGCTTTCTTTCCTCTCTCTCTCTCTCCCTTTCTTTTTCTCTTTATTTTATTGATGATTTGAGACAGGGTTTATCTGTGTAACAGGTCTGGCTGAATTGGCATTCACTTTGTAGATCAGACTGGCTTTAGACTCATAGAGAGCCTGCTTCTTCCTCCCAATTGATGAGGTTAAAGGTTCAGTTCATACCAATACATTCTCTTTTTCTGAATTAAATGATGGAGATTAACATTCCATTGTATGTGATTAAAGTGAATATCCTTCAATAATTGAGAGCTGGCAAATCACTACTATATATAACCCTATCTCTCTGAGCACAAACCCAGTAGTTTTAGTTAGTTTGTGCAAGTTAACACTAAAAATCTGGGCATAGTTTCTCATCAAGGTGTCTAGAGAATCTGACTCTCCATTATTTGTACTTATAGGAGATATTTAAAAGAGGATGAAAATTCTCTAGATTTAGAAATTTTCACAGATTTTTTCAAAAGTCTTTACTGTTCTTCTTCCCTGCTTTCTTTACTATATCTGTTTCTACATACTCCACTTTATTTAGCACTTCTAATTCCTTATCCCTTTCTTTATCTTATTTTATTTTCTTAAAATTATAATATAATTTTAACATTTATTTTCTTCTCTATCCAAATTCTCACAGATACCCCTTTTTGCTATTTTTCAAATTCATGGCTTCTCTTTTCATCAGTTATTGTACATGCTTATGTGTGTATATGTGTCTTGCTAAATACAGAAATGAACCTTTGAAGAGTATATAATGTTTTTTTATATGCATATGCTTTTTGAGATTACAATTTGTTGTTGGGTAGCCAATTGGTATACTTATTGCTGAGGTAGAGTACTTCTCCCATTGTCAGTATTTTCTTGCTCTCTATATAATTCTTTTTGTAGGGTTCAGGATTCATGGTTTTAACCTTAATCATCTTACCATGTCTATGTTGTTTTAGTTCAGTTCATTTTTAAGCATCCTTGTTAGTGAGATTTTTGTGGATATAGCTTCTGATATTATAGGAATCTTACCACATACTCGGTGATCCCCATTCTCTACAATATTTCTGCTTAATCTTTGTCAATATTCCCTTAGGTACAGGAGTGTTTAGTAGATATTTCAACTGAGACAGGGCTGCATAATTCTTCATTTTTATTGGTTGTGTTCTCTGTTTGTTCCAAATGAACATTTTTTCTATTGAGGAATAAGGGTTACCATTATTTGTGGGTATCAAGACAAATATTTAGAATAGAGTTAAGGATTATACTGGTTTATAAAAGTGATGATTGTATGTTCTCCTATTTGTTTTAGTTGTCTTCCAGAGGTGGAAATTAAGCTGATATTACTGAAAACACTGTGCTTCAGAAGCTGGCTCCAGGTACTCCTGAGATAAAATTTATCTGGAAGAATCATGGTACCAGACAATATAATTTAAACTTCCACACAAGAAGAGAAACATTACAACTTATGTATAATGCCTATAAAACACATCAATCACCAACATGGCATGATAAACCTATGCATGCAATAATTACTTGCATACTTTGGAAATAACCAATGACATTTGCGTTGGACTTTGTGCCTGCTAGAGAAAAGAGAATTCATTCCTGGGACCCAAAACCAAATTCTTATTTCCCCTTTACTATTTTATCCCTTGTTTCTATCTCTCTCCCATGAAAGTTTATCTACGTGGCTACTTACTCATTTCTTCACCTCTAAGTATATTACTAATTAAACATTTATATCTAAAGATCCACAGATATTATGCATAAAGGAAAGAATACATGTAACAGTTGTATTTCTGTATCTGGGTTATTTCACTAAAATAATTGTTTTCAACTCTACTAGTCTGAAAATTTTATAATTACATTTAAAACACTTGCTTAATGTATCATTATGTATGTAAAAATAAATTTTTCATCTTTTCTTAAAATAATGGCCATCTCAGGTTTTTACATATGTTGGCTATTTGAGTAGAGTAGCAATGCAAATTGCTGAACAAGTATCTCTACAATAGGATAAGCAGTTTGTTGAATATACTGATATGGTTGGAAGAGTTGGATCCTGTGGTGGATCACTTTTTAGCTATCTTAAGAACTTCTATAGTTGGAGTGGGATCCAGGAGTGGGAAGGGACCTTGAATAAGGATATACAGGGATGAAAAAAAAAATTCAGCAGGAAAGCTGAACACAAAGTAAATATGTGTGTAGCAATCTTATTTGCATTATCACCCTTGATAAGTAATGCTTATGATTTTTATCTTCTTTATAGTTACTGTTAACTTATCAGCATTTTAAATTCATTTTACTGTTTTTCTTGATAAATACAAATAAATAAAGAAGAAGGGAAAAAAAAACTTCTAAAACTATTTCCATAGTTGTTTAATAATTTTAGTTCCCCCAAGAGCAGTAAATATTTATTCCTTTTCCTCACATTTTTGATAGCATTTATTTTTCTTTTGGCATTCTGATAGTAATAAGATAAAATCTAATATATTCATATATTTTAACCAGAAACAATTATTCTTGCAGTAAATAATAATTAACATAAATATCTCCAACTAGAATTTTTTGGAGAGAGAGAGAGAGAGAGAGAGAGAGAGAGAGAGAGAGAGAGAGAGAGAGAGAGAGGAGAAAGAGAGAAGAGAGGGAAAGAATAATCTTGCTTCTGATGTGTTTCAAGGTTGTTAATTTTTTAAAATTAATTAATTTATTTATTTTTAAGGATTAAACACAATTGACAAATTCTTAACCAAATTAAACAAAAATGGACGATTTACTTCAATAAAACTAGAAATTAAAAGGCAAACTTTATAACAGATATGAATTAAATTCCAGAAAATCATAAGACCATATATTATAAATTTGTTTCAATAAATTGAAGATTTTAAAAATACTAGTGAGTTTTTAAATAACAAAATTAAGCCTAAATCCAATGAATGATTTTAAGAAATGCATACTTTGTAACCTGCTTGAAATACTAATAATATACTTCATACTAAAAATAAAAAAATAACAATAACAGAAACAAACATAAGTAAATATGGACTTACTACAGAATTCTACTGTAACTTAAAAAACTGAGACAAATACATATCATATCATATAATTCCTTAAAACTTAAAAAAATAAACAAAGCCTTTAAAAGTTACAAAGCCAGTGAAACCTTGATATTAATTATAATATTTCTCTGTCTTTTTTACTTTACATATTTTATTTGATGCTTTTATATCATGCACCCTATCAAACTCAGATATCAGACTTCTAAGAATCATACCCACTCTTATGATATCCCCATTTACAAAACCATCCAGTCATACTGCTCATTTACTTACTGGAGTATAATTAAACTTCCTGTGGCCAGACCCTTAAAGAAAACAAGTGTTTCCTCACCCACACCTCTGCCAGAGGCCATCAATGCAGAAGTGAGGCATTGTGTCATTTAGCTATGTTCTAGCCTTGAGTTTTTGTATACAATGACATCTCTATCTTTTTATTTTATTTTTAAAGTGCACTAATGAGTGAGTACATTATTGTTAATTTTTTCAAATCAATTTTGTGTTCATTACCTTTATTTAATGAATTAATAGCTTTTAAAATTATTCTGGTAAAATTTTTGGGATCTGTCATGTAGCTCATGTTATCTGCAAATAGTGATAATTTGACATTTTTCTTTTTTGTTGGTTTTCTATTGTCCTTCTCTTGTCCTAATGTTCTAGTTAATGTTTGAAGATCTATATTAAACCATGAAGGAAATAGTAGATTATTAAAGAATAAAATATTTTTAACTATGTATAATGCATTGCACTTGTGTGTGCTATACAATAATTACTTAACCATATAGAGGTTTGTTGCATTTATTTCTGCTGCATTTGTATAACTATGTAAAGAGATGTTGCTGCTTTACCTTGTCTGGCTGGGGCAACTGATTTGTCGAATAAAAATCTCAATGTCCAGTATTTAGGCAGAGGAGCAATAGTCAGGGCTGACAGGCAGAGAGAAAAGAGGAGCCAGCCAGCCAGCCAGTGCACACCCAGCCTTTGACTAGCCTGCAGGGTTGAAGCAGAAAAGCATAATGGACAGTACATAGATAAGGTAAATGAGTGTAAGTGCAGAACATAGATCAATAAAAAAGAATTAACTCACATTAAAGAAAAAACCTAGCTAAAAACAAGTCTAAGTTAAGGCTAAACATTCATGATTAATAAGTTTCTGTTTTCATAATTTTGGGGCTGGTGGTCTAAGAAAGCCTGATATAGTGATTAATCCTGCTTTATTCCTAATATTTGTAGTTTTACCTTGAATTAAATTAACATTAATATTATAATTATTTTTCTTTTTTTAAACACTTTTTATTTATTTATCTGCCTTGGTGTTTGCCTGGAACTGGAACTATAGACAGTTGTCAGCTGCCATGTGGGGGCTGGGAATCGAACCCGGGTCCCCTGGAAGAGAAGACGGTGCCCTTAACCTCTGAGCCATCTCTCCAGCCCCTATTTTTCTATTTAGAACACTGTTGGTTTTGGTTTTATCAGAAATGGCCTTTTTATGTAGTCTTATATGTCCTCTTATCAAAAGCCTTTTTCTAGCATTTAAGTCCATATACTTAATTTTAACTTATAGACTTTGTACAATGTCTATGTTTCTGTAGTAGGTTGATAATGGTGGTGAAGGATGTTTTTTAAATGATTTCTGTATTTTGTTTCCAATCATTTTTATTATTTTAAAATTTTTATCTAAAATTATAAAATATATCCACCACTGTTGTCCTTTCCTCTCCTCATCCCAGAACTCCTCTGGTTTCCTCCAACCCTGTCCCCTTCTTTATTTTTCAGAAAGAATAAGGACTCCCAGGGTGAGTCAGTGCTGTAAGGTATATCTAGTTGTGGTAGAAGCAAGACCTTCCCCCAGTAACAGAGCTGATCAATGTTCCGCTGCAAGAAGCCATTCCATGCATTATGAATAAATTCTAGTCCCACTGCCAGAGGCCCCATACATTATCTATGCCATTTGACTCTCATCTATATTTGGAGGGCTTAGTTCAGTTCCATGTATGTTTCCCAGCTATCCTTTCTAAGTCAGTAGCTTGGGTCAGCTGTCTCTATGGGTTTCCTCATCATGATCATAACCCCTTTGTTTCTTATGATTGTGAATTTTTTATCTATATTCATCAGGAATCTTGATTTTACCTTTTTAGTTATTATGTCATCCCTTAGCATTGCTTTTATAACAATATTGTTTATATAAGGAGTTTTCAAATTTCTTCCATTTCTATTTTCATTATTTTTCTTATTTTTGAGATTATAACATAATTACAATATCCATCCTTCTTTTTCCTCAATTAACCACCTATGTAAGTTTCTTTGATATATTTAAACTTCATGTTCTTTTTCACAATTATTGTTACATATATATGTATATGCCTATATTTTCCTAAATACAACCTACTCACATATATGTATGCTTTCAGTACTAACCACTACATGGCAGATAACCAACCGAGAGCCTGTTTCTTAACCTGATCATAGCATTTCATGAGGTTAGAGTTAGGAATAGATAAACATAATTGATAATCTTCCACAACAAAATTTTATATAGCTGTTAAGAAACGAAATCTTGAAATTCTCAGGTAAATGAATAAAACAAGAAAAATATCTTTCTGAGTAAGATAACTTAGATCCAGAAATAGAAATATGGTATGCATTTTCTTATATGTTATATCAATAAAAATGCTATGATCCATAGAACCACAGATGTTAGATATGAAGTAAGAGGCTGTGGTGAAGAAGCATTTCCCTAGGGAATATATAGATAGCTATGGGTGAATAATGTGGGTAATTTTATGGGAGATCAAGTGGAGAGTGTGAAGGACAAGGCGAATGAGGGAAAACAGGGTGAGGAAGGGACCAGGAAGTAAGACAGTTAAAATTAAGGGCTATTTGAGAGAAAATATTGAAAACAAAATACATTACACATTTCTTAAAATACAAACATGTAATCACATGAAAGTAATCTAATTGAAAAATGCTAATAAGAGGGGAGACAGACCACTAGCCAGACATGTATTATCACCAATTAAAGCTTCAAATATAGAGAATGAATTACATCTGAGCTGCATCCTGCCATGTGGTATTTCTTCTCCTTTATCTTGCACCTTTTGTACAATGTAAGTATGTATTATTTTCATTAATTTCTATAGAGCTTATATGCCAATACCAAGGCTGGATTTTGGGGCCAGAAGAATGCTAGAAAGACGAAGGACAAAATCAAATCAGCTACCAGACAGACACAGAAAAAAAGCAGGAGGTGCAAGTTGAAAGAGAAATGCCACATAACAAAATGTAGATTAATAAAATTGGTTAATTTAAGGTATAAGAGTTAGATAGTAACAAGCCTGAGCTATGGATTGAGGAATTATAATTAATATTAACACTCTATGTCATTTATTGGGAGGCTGGTAGTCCCTATGAAAAACCTTGTTTACATAAGGCCCCTCCCAGGAGATGAAACCAATATTCAATACTGCTTTTGTGACCAAGAAACTGAGACTAAATAGAGACCTATGATAAAACCAATACTATTACTCTACTAGAAGAACATAGCAATAAAATTACTTCTAATGACATTCTGCTTTAATTATAGATCACTATCTTTCTTAGCCATCATCAGAGAAGATTACTTTCACAACATAGGAGAAGAAATAAATAGATACACAGGAGTGAAAGGACTTAAGACACTGAACTCTAAATAAGATGTGTAGATCAAATTTGTTCTATCAGTGAGGAGGAAACTCTGTGGAAGAGGGGACAGAAAAGATGGAGGACACTAAGAAACCAAACACTCCCAATATTGGTGAACATATTAACTCAGAGACTGAAGGAGCATGCACAGAGCCTAAATGGAGTCTGCACCAGATGTAGTCATAGAGTTGAAAGGAGAATTGGAAATATGCCCCTATTCCCAACAGAGACAACCACTTGAGTATAAAAATTTGTTTGTTTATTTGAATTGCTTATATTTCTATTATGGAGTTTAAAAAGTTATAAATCTTAGGTATACTAAATCTATATCAAATGCATGCTTAACAAATATTTTCTTAACAGAGAACTTTGAAGTATAAAACCTTTTAATATTTTTGTTTGCTTATTTAAAATGGGTTTTTCCTCCCCATTTTTCCTCCAACCATGAACATGATCCTAAATATATAAATATAACCTATTTAGTCGATTTAGTGTTACCTGATTTTTTTTGAGGTAGTCTCACTTGGGAAACAAGCAGGCTGCATCCACAGCAGTAAGTGTGATACAGAAAATGAACTTTAGTAAGAAAATATAGAAATGATCTATAAGTTTTCATCTGACAGTTGAAGCACGGACTATATTTGATTCTTTTGCTTATTTTTGTAACCCTTTTTTTCTCCTGCTGAGTTGCCTTACCCAGACATGATGTGAGAGGTTATGCCTAGGCCTATTGTAAATTGATGATGTGTTTGGTTAATATTCCTGTAAAACCTGCTCATCTCTAAAAGAAAATGAAGTGGATCTGGGAAAGGGGACATCTGGAAGTAGTGGAGAGAGGTGAAACTATGGTCAAGACATAATATATAGAGAAGAATAAATAAATATATTGAAAGGAAACAAAGTAAAAGAATGTAATGGTATCTTTGGAGGTTACTTGTTTCATAACATCCTATCAGAATCTTTGTTCATATATATAAAAATACATATGTGTATACATATATGTAACATATTTATTGATGCTTTTGGAATTTCACATCATTCACACCAGTCCCTCTTACATTCCCTTCTCCCCTCCTTCCTATATTCAATCCTTAGTACTGTAGCATCCCTCCCCAAAAAAGAATATTCAACAAAAATAATTAAAAAACAAAACAAATAATGAACAAAAACTTACTCACCTCAATATTTTCTCTTTTCCATTTCCCTCAAACATCTCTTCATTTATCTTAGTAGCACTGGTAGCTTCTGTTTGTGACCCATTATATCTTTTTGTCCAATCATCTTCAACTAAAAATTCTCACTGACATAATTCATTGGTGTGATTCAAGAACTCTGGAACATCATCATTATTAGACCCTCATCGAAACTCCTCACAGATATCTGGCTATTGCCCTAGTTATGAAAATCCTGTTACAAAAGTTCTGTAGGATTAATCCCATCAAACACTGTAGCAGGTTATAAATGAGATAGATGTTACAGTAAGATAGCCAAAAGCCCAGGATATGGGTTGGATAATAGCTGAACTTTTCAGTCTGTGCCGTAGAAAAAGCCCTCCTTAGATAAGATATAAAATACACAGATGTTCACCTTCAAAAAGCAGACCCACAGACATACATCTGGAGCAGAATCAGAGGTAAGCAGATTTCAGCTGCTGGGCCACCCACAAACAGAATCCTTTTCAAGGGCTGAGGTCACAACCAGGGTTCTGAACTGCTATTCTTGCTAGCAGACAGGCCTGAGGATAAGTGTGAAAAAGGCCTTCCCTAGCAATACACAGAGCAGGAGGAACCTCCTATGGTCAGGGCCTAACTCCAGGGTAAGCTGCTTCATTATAGATAGACAGATGCCTTCAAAACAAAGACCAGACCCATGTCCCGAGCAGAGCCAGAGATAATGCATATCCCATGTTCAGAGCTCACAGGAGATTCAGAAGCCCTCTAGTCACAACTGACTAGGAGCTGACTAAGAATGAACCACTGAAGCATCAGACAGTCACCAGTGCAAGAATACATAAAATGATATAAAAGACCATCAAGACAACTCCAGAAAAAATTGGTGCTTCTACAACACCAAGACCTAAACAGACCAAGAAAATGGAAATAGAAAAAACAACATCAAAAAAACCTTTAAGAAGATGAGAGAAGCCTTAAAAGAGGTTATAAAATATTTCCTTAAAGAAATTCCTTTTATGAGGCCAATTACCCTGATACCAAAGCCACTCAAAGACACAACATAGAAGAAAAATTACAGACTAAATTTCCTCATGAATATTGATGCTAAAATTAGCAACAAAATTTTGGCAAACCATATGAAACAATGTATAAAAAATATCATCAACCACAACCAAGTAGGTTTCATCACAGAAATGCAGGACTGGTTTAACATATAAAAAACCGTAAATGTTATCCATAATATAAACAAACTAAAGGAACAAAACCACATGATCTTATCCTTAGATGCTGAAAAAGTCTTTGACAAATTCCAACACTCCTTTATGATTAAAGCCCTGGAGAGATCAGGAATACAGGGAGAATACCTAAATATAATAAAGGCGATTTACAAGAAGCCAACAGTCAGTATCAAACTTAATGGAGAAAAACTCAAAGCAATCCCACTAAAGTCAGGAACTAGACAAGGTTGTCCTCTCTCCCCTTATCTATTCAATACTGTTCTTGAAGTTTTAGCTAAAGCAATAAGGGAACAAAAAGAGATTAAGGGCATACAAATTGGAAAAGAAGAAGTGAAGCTATCTTTATTAGCAGATGATATGATTGTATACATAAGTGACCCACAAAATTCTTCAAAGAAAGTGCTACAGCTGATAAACACCATCAGCAATGTAGTAGGATACAAGATTGACTCAACGAAATGAGTAGCTCTTCTATACACTAAAGACAGAAGAGCTGAAAAAGAAATAAGGGAAACATTGCCCTTCATAATAGCTGCAAATAGTATTAAATACCTTGGAGTAACTATAACCAAAGAAGTAACAGACCTATTTGACAAAAATTTTAAATCACTGAAGAAAGAAATTAAAGAGGATATCAGAAAATGGAAAGCTCTCCCATGTTCCTGGATTGGTAGGATCAACATAATAAAAATGGCAATTCTACCAAAGGCAATCTACATATTCAATGCAC
Organism: Sigmodon hispidus; assembly: GCA_004025045.1. Taxonomy (NCBI): domain Eukaryota; kingdom Metazoa; phylum Chordata; class Mammalia; order Rodentia; family Cricetidae; genus Sigmodon; species Sigmodon hispidus. The sequence goes on along the minus strand of PVIH01010191.1, from coordinate 14,804 downwards.
TGCTCATCAAAATCCCAACACAGTATCTTTTGGACCTTGAAAGAATAATATTCAATTTCATTTGGAATAACAGGAAAGCCAGAATTGCCAAAACAATTTTACTCAACAAAAGATCCTCAGGAGGTATCACCATCCCTGACTTCAAGCTATACTATAGTGCTACAGTAATAAAAACAGCCTGGTACTGGCATAAAAACAGACTTGTGGAACAATGGAACAGAATTGAGGATCCAGACATTAACCCAAAAACCTATGAACACCTGATCTTTGACGAAGAGGCCCAAAACATTCAATGGAAAAAAGATAGTTTATTTAACAAATAGTGTTCCATAGCTGGATGGAAGTGTGTAGAAAAATACAAATAGATCTGAGCCTGTCACCCTGCACAAAACTCAAATCCAAGTGGATCAAAGACCTCTACTTAAAACCAACCACTTTGAACTTGATAGAAAAGAAAGTGGGAAATACACTTCTACAAATTGGCACAGGTCACCACTTCCTAAATATAACACCAGTGGCACATACACTAAGACCAACAATCAATAAGTGGGATCTCCTTAACCTAAAAAGCTTCTGAAAAGCCAAGGACACTGTCAAGAGGACAAAACGACAGCCTACAGAATGGGAAAAGATTTTCACCAACCCTACAAGTGATAGAGGACTGATCTCTAAGATATATAAAGAGCTCAAAAATCTAGAGCCCAAAACCTTGATTAACCCAATCAAAAAATGGGGTACAGATCTAAAAAGGGAATTCTCAGCAGAGGAACTACAAATGGCTGAAAGGCACCTTACAAAGTGCTCATCATCTTTAGCCATCAGAGAAATGCAAATCAAAACAACATTGAGATACCACCTAACACCTGTTAGATTGGCTAAGATAAAAGACACAGATGACAGCCTATGTTGGAGAGGATGCGGAGCAAGGGGAACACTCCTCCATTGTTGGTGGGAGTGTAAGCTTGTTCAGCCACTTTGGAATGCAATATGGAGGTTTCTCAGAAAACTGAGAATCATTCTCCTCAAGGACCCAGCAATACCACTTCTGGGTGTATACCCTAAAGAGGCACATTCACACTCTAAAGGTATTAGCTCAACTATGTTCATAGCAGCATTATTTGTAATAGCAAGAACCTGCAAACAACCTCGATGTCTCTCAACTGAAGAATGGATTTACAAACTATGGTACATCTACACAATGGAATACTACACAGCAGTAAGAAAAAAATGATATCCTAAAATTCGCAGACAAATGGATGGATTTGTAGACTATCCTACTGAGCAAGGTATCCCAAACTCAGAAAGATAAGCAGGAGATCTACACACTCATTAGTTGTCTCTAAACAAACAAACAAGAAAAAAAGCCAAGCATGTCCAAGCTGCAAACCACAACCACTGAACAGCTTAGGATCTGAAACACCCTTGACTGACCCTTCGGATCCCACCTCAACTATAGGAACACCTGACTCACTCTTGAGGGAGGGGGGACAAAACTGGATTTGCCAGGATTGGAGACTGATCCAAGCATTATTGGGTCAGTGGGACCATAGGACTGTCTGTTCCCTGCCCAGGGAGGGGATGGGGAGTTGCAGAGAAGAAAAATGACCTGATGTGGTGGGAGGGTGAAGGGACCTTGAATGAGGATATACAGGGATGGAAAAAATTTCAGAGGGAAAGCTGAACACAAAGTAAATATATGTGTAGCAATCTTACAAAAAAATGAAATTACAACAAAAATTGGAAGTCATAAACAAATCCTTAAAACAAAACCAAGAAAGGGAATACCAACAAATAAAAGAAATATTACAAAAGCTAAAAATTGAAATAGAAGCAATAAAGATGGCACAAAATGAGGCAAAAGTGAAAATAGAAAATCTAAAGAAAACAACTGGAATTATATATACAAGCAAAATCAACAGAATCCAAGAGATGAAAGAATCTCTGAAGTGGAAGATTCAATAGCGGAAATAGATGCCTCATCAAAGAAAACACTAAAATGAAAAATGTCATAACAAAAAATATTGAAGAAATTTGGGAAACCATCGAAAGATCAAACCAAGGTATAATAGAAATAGAAGAAGGAGAAAAATACCAGCTCAATGGTACAGAAAATGCATTTAATGAAATCATAAAGGAAGACTTTACTAAAGAAAAAAAGGCTTATAAAGATACAGAAGGCTTACAGAACCGCAAATAGATTAGACCCCTCCCAAAAAAAAGACTACTAGCAACATAATAAGCCCCAAAACATACAGAATAATGAAAAAAATTTGAGAGCTACAAAAGAAAAGGGCCAAGTTAACTATAAAGGCAGACTCATCAGAATCATACCTGACTATTCAATGAAAACAATGAAAGCAAAAAGGGCTTGGTCAGAAGTTATACAGACACTAAAAGAGCATGGCTGCCAACCTATACTACTATGCTCAACAAAAATATCAATTACCATAGATGGAGTAAACAAGATATTTTATGACAAACTCAGAATTAAACAATACCTATCCACAAATCTGGCCCTTCTGAAAGCACTAGAGGAAAAACTCCAACCTAAGTAACCCAGATATACCCATAGAACCAAAATCAATAAATAATCCCATAGAAGAAAATACCAAAGAAAGGAAATACACACAAGCTACCACCAAAAATAACAGGAAATAACAATCAGTGGTCACTAATATCCCTTAATATTAAAGGATTCAATTCACCTATAAAAGGACACATCATAATATGATGAATACAATAACAGAAGACATACTTATGCTGCATACAAAAAGCACCCCTCAACTTCAAAGACAGATACAGGCTCAGAGCAAAGTTTTAGGAAAAGAATTTCCAATCAAATGGCCCAAAGAAACAGGCTGATGCTGAGATCCTAATATCTAAGAAAGTAGACTTTAAACTAAAATCAATTAAAAGGGACCAGAATGGATATTACTTATTCATCTCAGGAAAAAATGGGCAAGATGAGATTTCAATCCTGAATATTTATGCCCCTAATATAAGGCCACCTACATATACAAAAGAAACACTACTAAAGCTCAAACCGTATAGCAAATGTCATACTCTAATAGTGGGAAATTTCAATACCCCACTTTCACCCCTGGATAGGTTAACCAGACAAAGACTCAACAGCGAAGTCAGGAGCATAACAGAGTTTATGATGCAAATGGACTTAATATATATTTACAGAAGCTTCCATGTAAACACAAAGGAATATACATATTTCTCAGCACCACGTGGAAGTTTCTCTAAAATTGACCACATACTTGATCATAAAGCAAATATCGTTAGATTAAAAAAAAAAAGAAAATAATCCCTTGTAACATATCAGACCACCAGGGCCTAAAGTTAGAGTTCAACAACATCAAAAATCAAAGAAAGCCTACCAACTCATGGAAACTAAACCTCACTCATCTGAACCACCTCTGGGTCAAGGAAGAAATTAAGAAAAAAATCAAAGACTTCCTAGAATTTCAAGAAAATAAATTCAGAATATACCCTAACTGATGGGATGCAATTAAAGGTATCTTTTAAAAAATATATATGTATATAAATATATACATATAATTTGGCGAATTTACATCATGTACCCTATCAAATTTAGTTATCAGTCCTCTCAGTTTCATACCCACTCTTCTGATCTGCTCATTTACAACAAGCCCATTCATGCTCCTCATTTACTTACTGGCAGATAATTAAACTCACTATATCCAGACCTTTAAAGTAAACAGGTTCTTTTCTTACCCACTTCCTGGCCAGAGACCATCAATGCCTTATCTTTCTGGATTTGTGAATTTGTGAAGCCTCACTGAGGATGATATTCACCAAATCCATCCAATTGCCTGTGAATTTTAGGATATCTTTTTTTTTTTTTTTTTTTTTTTTTTTTTTTTTTTTTTTTTTTTTTTTTTTTTTTTTTTT
>PVIH01010191.1:0-10783 GCA_004025045.1 Sigmodon hispidus | reverse complement strand
GTGTATCTTTAGGGTATATGCCTAAAATTTGAATTGCTGGATCACTGGGGAGATTGATTCCCAGTTTTCTGGAAACTGCCATATTGCATTCCTGAGTGGCTGAACAAGCTACACTTTCACAAACAATGGTGGAGTGATCCCCTTGCTCCACATCCTCTCCAGCATATGCTGTCATCTCTCTTTTTAATCTTAGTCATTAGGACAGGTGTAAGGTGTTATCTAGAAGTTGTTGTGATTTGCCTTTCTCTGATATTGAAGATTTGGAGCATTTTTTCACGTTCCTTCTATCCATTTGTTATTCTTATGATGAGAAAGCCCTTTCTCGTTCTGAACCACACTTTTTAATTGTGTTATTTAGGGATTTGGGCTATAGATTCACGAGTTCTCTCTATATATAAGAGAGTAATTTTTTTTTTGTTCTGTCACTTGTAGGGTTGGAAAAAATCATTTCCCATTCTGCAGGCTGTTGCTTTATCTTATTGACTGAGTCCTTGACCTTACAGAAACTTCTCAGTTTCAGGAGGTCTCACTTGTTGATTGTTGTTCTTAGAGTATTTGCTACTGGTATTATATTTAGGAAATTGTCATCTATGCAAATGCTTTGGGGGTATTTTCTCATTTTCTTTTCCAGCAAATTCAGTGTAGCTGGTTTTACATTGAGGTCTTTGATTCAGTTGGGTTTGTGTTGGGTGACAGGTTTGGATCTATTTGAATTTCTCTACACTCCATCCAGTTTTGCCAACACCATTTGTTAAAGGTACTATCTTTTTTCTATTGAATATTTTGGGCCTCTTTGTCGGAGATCAGTTGTTCATAGGTTTTTGGATTAATGCCCAGATTCTCAATTTGATTTCATTGATCCACAAGTAGCTCTATAGTAATAAGTTGAAGTCAGGGATGATGATGCCTACTGAGGTTCTTTTGTTGAGCAAAATTATTTGGGCAATTCTGGCTTTTCTGTTATTTCAAATGAAATTGGGTATTTTTCTTTCAAGGTCTGTAAAATTGTATTGGAATTTTGATGGGAATTTCATTGAATCTGCAGATTGCTTTTGGTAAGACTGCTATTTTTACTATGTTGATCTTACCTACACAGGAACATGGGCGATCTTTCCATTTTGTAGTATCCTCTTCAATTTCTTTCTTCAGTGATTTAAAGTTTTTGTCAAACAGATCTGTTACTTCTTTGGTTATAGTTATACAAGAGTATTTAATATTTCCCTTATTTCTTTTTCAGCTCTTTTATCTTTAGTGTATAGAAGGACTATTACTTACTTTGAGTTAATCTTGTATCCTGTTATATTGATAAAGGTGTTTATAAGCTGTAGAATTTCCCTGGTAAAATTATTTGATCACTTTTGTATGGATTAATATCATATGCAAATAGAGATAGTTTCACTTTTTCTTTTTCACTTTGTATTTCCTTAACCTCCTGTTTTTTTCTTTTATTATTTTAGCTAAAACTTCAAGAACTATGTTAAATAAATAAAGGGAAAAGGGAAAGCCTTTTCTTGTTCCTGATTTTAGTGGGATTGCTTTGAGATTTAGTTTGATGTTGGCCATCAGCTTTTTGTAAATTGCCTTTATTATATTTAGGTTCCCTGTATTCCTAATATCTCCAGGACTTTTACTATAAATTAATGTTAGATTTTGCCAAAGGCTTTTGAAGCATCTAAGGAGATGATCATGTGATTTTTTTTTCTATTCAATTTGTTCATCTGATTGATGACATTTACAGTTTTCCATATGTTGAACCATACCGGAATTTCTGGGATGAAGCCTATTTGAAAGTTGTGAATGACTTTTTTTATATGTTTTTATATTCTGTTTGCCAGAATTTTGTTGAGAATTTTTGCCTCAGTGTTCCTGAGGAAAAGTGGTCTGTAATTCTCTTTCTTTGTTGTGTCATTGAGTGGCTTGCATATTAGAGTTTTTTGGTCTCATAAAGAAGTATTTGGCAATATTCTTTCATTTTCTATTGTATAAAACAATGTTAGGAATATTGGCAACTTTTCTCCTTTTAATGTCTGTTAGAATTCTGCACTGAAACCATCTGGTACTGGGCTTTTTATATTTGGGAGACTTTTAATTATACCTTCAATTTCTTTTGGGATTATAAGTCTGTTTAGGATCTTAATCTGAACTGGATTTAATTTAGGTACATGGTACCTGTTCAAGATGTTGTGCATTTTTTCTAGGTTTTCCATTTTTTGTAAAGTATAGTTATTCAAATATGATCTGATAATTCTCTGTATTTCTTGGGGGTCTGTTGTGATGTCCTCCTCTGCATTTCTGATTTTGTTAATTTGAATACTCTCTTCTTTTTGGTTTGTTTAGATATGGGTTTATCTATCTTGTTGACTTTCTCAAAGAACCAAATCTTTGATTCATTAGTCTTTTGTTCTTTTTGTTTCAATTATGTTTATTTCAGCTCCAAGTTTGATTATTTTCTGCTGTCTACTCCTTCTAGTTGAGTTTATTTCCAATGATTTTAGGGCTTTCATCTGTGCTGATAGTTCTCTTGTGAGGGATTTCTCTAGTCTTTTCATGTATGCATCTAGTGCCATAAATTTTCCACTTAAGACTGCTTTCATTGTGTCCCATTAGTTTGGGTATGTTGTGGATTTACTTTTCTTAAATTCTAGAAAGTGTTTAATATCTTAATTAATTTTTTGCTGTACCCAGAGGTGGATCTGTTGAGTGATGTTTAGTTTCTATGATTTTGTAGGTTTTCTGTGATTTTTGATGTTGCTGAGCTCTAACATTAGACCATGGTGGTTTGATATGGTACAAGGGGTTATACCTATTTTTTTTGTAGTGTTGATATTTGCTTTTTGTTTGTTTTCTTTTATGTTATGTTTTGTATGTATGTTTTGTTTTTTTGGAAATCAATTTCGAACTTTATATACAAAAGAAAAACATTTAGAATGACAAAAAATAACAGTACGGTAATAAATCTTCCCTTTTCTCTAAAATACATGAAACATAAGAATAAAATCTAAAACACCTCAAGCCAGGTTAGGTTCAGCTACAGATGAAGAAAGCACAGTAGGTCACAGCTAATGCCTACAGATGCTCTATGGCCAACAAAAATTTCTGCTAAGCAACTCTGTCACAGTAAAAGCAGAATGTTTTTGTGTGTGTATGTCTTCGTGTGTGTGTTTTAAATCACTTTATTCACACATCATTGTTCAATGAAAAGAGAATGATTTTGCTTAAAATCCACTAATGAGTGAATCCATCCCCTGCTTATATTTCTGGCTTTGAGATACTTCATTCAGGAGGATATTCTACAAATACATCTTTTTGTCTGATAATATTAGGATATCATTTTTTCTTACCATTGGGTATACTCCATTGTGTAGATGTACCACCCTTGGCTAATTCATTCCTAAGTTGATGGGCATCTAAATTGTTTCCAGGTTCTTGCTATTATGAATAATGCTGCTATGATTCCCACCAACTATTGGAGAGTGTTTCCCTTACTCTACATGTTCTCTAGCATAGTCTATCATCTTGTTTTTGATTTTAGTCATTCTGACAGGTATAGTATTTGTATCTCAAAGTTGTTTTGATTTGCATTTCTCTGATGATTAAAGAAGTTTAGCACTTTTTCAAGTGCCATCCAGCCATTTGTAATTCTTCTGCTGAGAATCCCCGTTATATTTCTGAATCTAATTTTTTGATTTGTTTATTTGGGATCAGTTTCTTGAATTCTCTATATATTTTAGAGATCAGTCCTCTGTCACTTGTAGGGTTGATGAAAAAAAATATTGACTGTGTCTTTCGCCTTACAGAAACTTTACATTTTTAGGAGAGTCAACTTATTGATTGTTGTTCTTATTGTCTGTGCTCCTGGTGTTATATTTAGGAAGTGGCCACCTGTCCAATGCATTGAAGAGTATTTACAAGTTTTTTTTTCAGTCAAGTTTAGCATAGATGGTTTTATGTTGAGGTCTTTGATCTACTTGGATTTCAGTTTAGTACAGGATGATAGGCTTGAATCTATTTGGATTTTCCTACTTTCTGCCATCCACGTACAATTTATTGAATATATTATCTTTTTTCCATTGAATATTTTCTCTTTCTTAGTCAAAAAACATTGTTCATAGGTGTGTGGGTCTGCGCCTTCAATTTGATTCCACTGATCCACGAGTCTGTTTTTACTACTGTAGCTCTATAGTATAGCTTTAAGTTGGGTATGGTGATGCCTCCTGAGGTTCTTTTATTGAACAAAATTGTTTTGGCAATCCTGGCTTTCTTGCTATTCCTAATGAAATTTAGTATTTTTCTTCCAAGATCTGTAAAAAAAATTGTGTTGGTCTTGGCTTTATGACCTAGTATGTGGTCAGTTTTAGACAAAGATCCATGGAGTACTTAAAAATATGAGTATTTTTTTTTGTTTGGAGTGGGGGTTCAGTATACATCACTAAGACCATTTGGATCAAAACTTCATCTGGATCCCTTCTTTTTCTGTTGAGATTCTGTTTGTATCCAAGGGTAAAGAAGGTATTGAAGTCTCCCACTATTAGTGTGCTAAGTCTGTTATAAGTTTTAATCTTTAGTAGTGTTTCTTTTACCTATGTAGGTGCCTCTTTTTTAGGGGCATAGATATTCAGAATTAAATTTTTGTCTTGGTAATTTTTGTCCTGAGATGAATAAGTAATGACCTTCCTGGTCTCATTTTATTGATTTTAGTTTACGATCTATTTTGTTAGATATTAGAATGGCTACACCAGGTTGTTTCTTAGGGCAATTTGATTAAAAAGACTTTCCCCAAAGTTTTATCTGAGCCTGTGTCTGTCTTTGAGGTTGAAGTATGTTTCTTGTAAGCAGTAGAAGGATAATTTCTGTTTTTGTATCCTTTGTGCTAGGGTGTATCTTTTTATATGTGAATTTAGTCCATTGATAATAAGGGATATTAATGAACAATGAATAATATTTTCTGTCATTGCTTTGTAGTAGTTTGTATTTCCTTTTTCCCAAGGGAGGGGGTTTCTTCTATGGGCTTATCAATTGTTTGTGATTACATGGATATTTCTGATTTCGACAGGTTGGAGATTTCACTCTAGGGCTTTTTATAGAGACAGATTTATGATTAGGTATTGTATAGTCTGCTTTTGTTATGAAATATCTTGTTTACTCCAGTTATGTTGATTGATAGTTTTGCATTCATGGACTTTTAGTGTATGTATAATATCTGACCAGGACCTTCTTGCTTTCATCGTTTCCATTGAATAGTCTGGTGTTATATTGATTGGTCCTCCTTTAAAGGTAAGTTAGCTCTTTTCTTTTGCAGCTCTTGAAATTTTTGCTTTATTCTGTATATTTTGAGGCTTATTAAGTGGCAAGAAGTCTTTTTTGTGGATTCTAATCTATTTGGTGTTCTGTAAGTTTCCTGTATCTTTATAGTCATTTCCTTCTTTAGGTTGGTAATTTTTTTTTTCTGTGATTTTGTTGAATATATTTTCTGTGTCTTTATGCTGGTGTTCTTTTCTTTTCCTGATACCAATTTTTCTCAGGTTTGTATTTTTCATGGTGCCCCAAATTTCCTGAAATTTTGTGTTATGACTTTTTTGGTTTTAGTGTTTTCTTAAACTGATTTTTTTTTTTTTTTATTTTCACAATTGAGTCTTATACTTCAGACATATTCTGTTTCATCTCTTGGATTCTGTTGGGTTATGCTTGAATCTGTGGTTCCAGTTCTTTTTTTCTTTTTTCTTCAGATTTTCTATTTCTAGCTTTATATCCATTTGTGCCTTCCTTATTGCTTCTATTTCAATTTTTAATTCTTGTAAAGTTTGTTTTGATTCTTTGCTCTCTCTGTCTTGGTTTTCTTTATTTTCTTTTAGGGATTTATTTATCTCTTCTAATTTTCTGTTTGTATTTTCTTCTATTTCTTCATAGGTATTGTTTTACAAAGTCTTTTAAGGCTACAATTTGTTTCATAAAGCTATTTTTATGAAGTCATTTCCCTCTATTTCTTCCTCATTGTTATGTTCAGATATTGAAGTTATAGAACCACTTGCTTTTTCTGGTGGTGTCTTGTTGATCGTTGTATTGTTGTATGTGTTCTTACATGTACCCATTTTTTTCTAAATTCACTCATGGTTAGTTCTTGGTCTGTTCTTAGTGGGTTGCTGGTTTGAAAGTTCCTATTCAGTTGTGTATTTAGAGGGTTGGCTGCTATCATGAGGTTGTAGTGCTATGATGCCACCCATGGTCTTGGCCAATTGTGTTCTGACACCAAACCTATACCCTGTCTCAGGGCCTGGAAGAACTAATACCAGTACTCCTCAAACTATTCCATATAATATAAATTAAAGGAATATTTCCAAACTCTTCTTATGAGGCAACAACAACCATAATATACCAGCCACTCAAACATGCAACAAAGAAAGAGAATTGCACACCAATTTTCATCATGAATACTGATACAAAAATTCTCAACAAAATTTTAGCAAACCAAATATAGCAACATACAAAAAACATCATTCCACTACCATGCTTATGTAGGCTTTATCACAAGAATTCAGGGATGATTCAACATATAAAAAACAGTAAATATCATCCATCATATAAACAAACTGAAAGAAAAAAACAGAGAAACATATCCTTAGATGCTGGGAAAGCCATTGAAAAAATCCAAAACTCTTTTATGATGACAGTTTTAGAGAGATGAGGAATACAGGAAAAATATCTGAATATAATAAAGATGATTTATGAGAAACCAATAGGCAACCTCAAGCTAAATGGAGAAATACTCAAAGCAATCCCACTAAAATCAGGAACTAGACAAGGATGTCCTCTTATCTATTCAGTATAGTTCTTGATATTTTAGATAAAACAATAAAAGAACATAAAGAGATTAAGTGGATACAAATGGGAAAAGAAGAAGTGAAACTCTCTATCTGCAGATGATATAATTGTATACATAAGATATCCACAAAATTCTACCAGCTGATAAAAACCTTCAGCAATGCAGCATGATACAAGATTAACTCAAAGAAATCAGTAGCCATTCTATACACTAAAGATTAAAGGTCTGAAATTAAATAAGAAAACCATCACCATTTGTAATAGCTACAATTTGCATTAAATACCTTTGTGTAATTATAACCAAAGAAGTAACAGACAAAATGACAGCCTTCAGAATGGGAAAAGATTTTAACCAACCCTACAAGTGACAGAGGACTAATTTCTAAAATATATAGAGAACTCATAAAACTAATGTTCAAAGCCCTAAATAATCCATTTAAGAAATGGATTTCAAAAAAAGGAAATTCTCAACAGAATTACAAATTGCTGAAAGGCACTTGAAAAACTGTTCAACATCTGTAGCCATCAGAAAAATGCAAATCAAAACATCTTTGAGATACCACCTTACTCCTCTCAGAATAGCTAAGGTTAAAGACATAGATGACAGCCTATGCTGGAGAGGATGCGGAGCTAGTGGAACACTTTTTCTTTGTTGGTGGGAGTGTAAGCATGTTCAATCACTCTGGAATGCAATATGGCACTTTCTCAGTAAACTGGAAATCAATCTTCCCAAGAATCCAGCAAAACTACTATTGTACATATACCCTAAATTTGCACACTTGTTCCCCAAACCATTATCTGAACCATGTTCATGGAAGCATTATTTGTAATAGCAAGAACCTGGAAACAACCTAGATGCCCCTTAACTGAAGAATGGAATAAGAAACTGTCGCCCATAGCTTTGGGTTCCGATCCCAGACCAAGTGCTGTCTGCAGAGTCCCAGCGCACTCTGGAGCAGGAGCAGATAAACTCTGCAGATCACCATACCCACAGCTCCTGCTGAGGGAATTTACATGGCTACCCACCGCCACCTCGAACTGAGTGAACAAGCAACTGCAGGGGTCTATGAAGGACAGACTCAGACCATGCCCAGAGAGGTGACAGGAGGCACACAAACCTGAGTGCCACAACTGAACAGGAGCCATCTAATCATGAACCACTGAAGCCATGGGCAAACGTCAGTGCAAAAAATTACATAATAATACAAAGGACAACATGGTAACTCCAGAAGAGAGTGGTGATCTTACAAATACAAGACCTGAACTGAGCAATGAAGAGAAAACAGAAGGAAGCAACACCAAAACTCCTTTTCGATGATCATTGAAGCTCCAAAAGAAGGTATGGAAAAAAGCCTTAAAGAAATAGAAGAAAATACAAACAATAAATTGGAAGAGATGAACAAATCTATGAAAGAAACATGTCAGGAACTAAAAGCTGAAATAAAAGCTGAAATAAAAGCTGAGACAGAAGCAATAAAAAAAAGGCACAAAATGAGGCAAAGATGGAAATAGAAAACCTGAAGAAAAAAGTTGGAACCACAGATACAAGCATAACAAACAGAGTTCAAGAGATGGAAGATAGAATCTCTGAAGTGGAAGACTCAGTAGCTCAAATAGATATTACAGTCAAAGAAAATAGTAAAACTAAAACAGCCATAACTCAAAATGTTCAGGAAATCTGGGACACCATGAAAAGAACTAATTTGAGAATAATAGGAATAGAAGAAAAAGAAGAATACCAGCTCAAAGGCACAGATAATGTTTTCAATAAAATCATAGAAGAAAACTTCCCTAACCTGAAGAAGGAAATGCCTATAAAGATACGAGAAGCTTACAGAACACCAAATAGGTATGATCCCTAAACAAAGTCAGTGCACCACATTATAATCAAGCCACAAAACATTCAGAACAAAGAAAAAATTTTAAGAGCTGCAAAAGAAAAGGGCCAACTCACATATAAAGGCAGACCCATCAGAATAACGCCTGACTATTCAATGGAAACGAAGAAAGCTAGAAGGGCTTGGTCAGAAGTTATACAGACGCTAAAACAGCATGACTGCCAAACTAGAATACTATACCCTGCAAAATTATCAATCACCATAGATGGAGTAAACAAGGTATTTCAGGACAAAGTCAGACTGAAGGAATATCTATCTACCAATACAGCACTACAGAGAGTATTAGAGGGAAAACTCCAACCTAAGGACCTCAGATACACCCACGAAATCACAAACAATCAATAAGTCCACAGAGGAATAACCTAGAGAAAGGAAATACAAACAAGTTGCCACCAAAAATGGCAGGAAATATGAATCAATGGTCACTAATTTCCCTTAATATCAATGGTCTCAACTCTCCTTTAAAATGTCACACACTAACAAGATGGATACAACAACAGAAACCATCCTTCTGTTGCCTACAAGAAACACATCTCAACTGCAAAGACAGACACAGGCTTAGAATAAAGGGTTGGAAAAAGATTTAACAGTCAAATGATACTAAGAAACAAGCAGGGGTTGCAATCCTAATATCTAACAAAGTAGACTTTAAGCTAAAGGCAATAAAAAGGGACCAAGATGGTCACTACTTATTCATCACAGGAAAAATTGGTCAAGAGGAGATTTCAATCTTAAATATTTATGCTCCTAATATAGGGGCACCTACATATCTAAAAGAAACACTGCTAAAGCTCAAATCCCATATCAATTCTTACACCCTAATAGTGAGAGACTTCAATACCCCACTTTCAACCCTGGATAGATCAACCAGACAGAGACTCAACAGAGAAATAAGGAGTCTAAATGAGGTTATGATGCAAATCGATTTCATAGATATCTACAGAACCTTCCACCCAAAGGAAAAGGAATATACATATTTCTCAGCTCCTCATGGAACTTTCTCCATAACTGACCACATAATTGGTCATAAAGCAAATATCAGCAGATACAAAAAAGTGGAAATAATCCCTTGTAACATATCGGACTACCAGGGCCTAAAGTTAGAGTTCAACAACATCAAAACTCCAAGAAAGCCTACCAACTCATGGAAACTAAACATCAATTAGCTGAACAATCTCTGGGTCAAGGAAGAAATTAAGAAAGAAATTAAAGTCTTCCTAGAATTCAATGAAAATGAATCTACAACGTATCCAACTTGTGGGACACAATGAAAGCAGTCTTAAGAAGAAAATTCATAGCACTAGATGCCTATATGAATAACCTTGAGAAATCCCACACTAGGGACCTAACAGCACAGCTGAAAGCCTTAGAATAATTAGAAGCGAACTCACCTAGAAGGAGTAGATGGCAGGAAATAATCAAACTTAGAGCTGAAATGAATACAACTGAAACAAAAGGAACAATACAAAGAATCAACAAATGTTACAGTTGGTTCTTTGAGAAAGTAAAGAAGATAGATAACCCCGTAGCCAAACTAATCAAAAAACAGAGAGAGAGTGTCCAAATCAACAAAATCAGAAATGAAAAGGGGAACATAACAACAGACCCCCAGGAAATACAGAGAATTATCAGGTCATATTTTGAAAATCTGTATTCCACAAAAATAGAAAACCTAGAAGAAATGGACAGCTTTCTGGACAGGTACCAGCTACCAAAATTAAATGAAGATCAGATTAATTACCTAAACAGGCCTATAACCCTTAAGGAAATTGAAGCTGTCATTAAAAACCTACCCAAAGATAAAAGCACTGGTCCAGATGGTTTCAGTGACAAATTCTACCAGAAATTCAAAGAAGAATTACTACCATTACTCCTCAAACTATTTCACACAGTAGAAACTGAAGGAATATTGTCAAATTCCTTTTATGAGGCCACAATCACCCTAATACCCAAGCCACTCAAAGACACAACAAAGAAGGAGAATTACAGACCAATTTCCCTCATGAATATTGATGTGAAAATTCTCAACAAAATTTTGGCAAACCGTATACAACAATGCATAAAAG